>JAIPRL010013154.1:0-10961 GCA_025469235.1 Pemphigus obesinymphae
GTATGGTAGATTTCCCCTGCTGAGTCCTCGGACCACGACGCAATCGGGTAATCGAAAGGTCCTACCATAGGCCTCATAAATATGGTACCACGGGTAGGCCGGGAGCCCCGTTCATCATGCACAACGACGTAAGTCGGATGAGCGCCCGGCCTTACGTCGTCCTCGGGAAACCGCAGGACGACGGGGCTTGGCTTCGTGGTAGCTGTAGCGGGAGCTACATTGTGGTTGAAAAGGCCGTCGCTTGGCTAGGCGAAGGCATCACGGTGTTAGGGTCCGCGAGGCGGTACTCTGGGTCCCTAGGGTTCTGGGGTGCTGTTCCGCGCGATCGTCCACCCGGGGTGCTTAGATGACTTATCGGTGAGTCACACCGAAGGTTGCATGTGACCATACACAACGCAGAAGTTGGATAGGCTCCCTTCTCACCCGAGTCGTAGAGTAGCGGGAAGTGAGTGTGAAAATCGTCCCGCTACAATTGGTACGACGCGCCTCTGAGGAAGCGCGTCGGTGTTCGTCGGCCATACGATCGACGCTGGGTCGCCGCGGCGGGTTCGTCCGCCGTAGCGAGTCAGATGCCCACTCGGTCTCTTGAATAGTGCACAGCGCTAACATAAGGTACCAGTGGGGCTGGAAACGGCAAAACCCCAAAACCCAGGAACTACATGCGAGTGTGGGGGGGGTGGGGTTTCGGTGAAATGTCGCCGCGCTTCGTCCTCACGTGTTTTCTCAACTGGGCGCGCGCGCGTGTGTGTGTGTGCAGTGACTACGGGCTTATCGAAATCTGGTTAATCGGTTGTGCTAAAAATAGCTGTTTTTTTTTTCGATTTCGATTTAGACCGCGTGCACTGGCTAGCGGCTAACCTACCTACCTATGCATAAAATTACGTAATTAGGTAAGCAAGCGACTTATCCAAGCGAGCGGTAGTAAAAGTATCTTACCTGTTGTCACGTTATTGGCCGGTGATTCCTCTCCGGGGAGCCAATTTTGTGTCGGTCCGCAACTATCGTCGTTAGTTCGTGGTTGGCGCGAACGACACAAAGGTTGCAAGATTTAGGATAAAAACTAAAACCACAAAAATAAAAGAAAAGAGAAAAAAAAACAAAAAATGTCAACGTGAGCACATATATATTTTGTTCAATGGAACGGTGCGAACAACAAAAACAAAAAAACAAAACAGTCTCGCGGCCGACCTGGTCACCCGGGACCGGCACCCCGTCGTCGCGCCTGCGCGTAGCGGTGCGCGATCTGCGATCTACCGGTTTTGAATTGCAGCGGCGCGGCGGTGGACGTCGACGGCGTTTGTACCGCCGATTGGCCATGGGCCGCGTCAAACTCATAAATTAAGTGGGATAATTTATTGATAAGTTAATTCAAATATGTGTATTATAGTGTCTAACAATTTGCAAAAATCAGAATTCAAATATATTTATTAGGAGCCGAGAAAAATGCGATATTCCATACTTTTTGAACACCCTGTACACTAAGCTAGAATAAAATACGTTTAATATTTTTTAAATTAAGCTCAGTATATTTTTACAGTAATATTCAGTTTAATAAAACCGTGACTATTGCTTATAAATTATAATGAATCAAATTTTAGCTATTAAAATTCTGATGTAAAATGTTACAATAACCTATATATTGTGTTGATATTGTCATTGTACATGTTTTTATTATTTATTTATTTAATATGGAACGCTAAATAAAAATTTTGCCAAAATCATTTTATTTGTATTTCCCTACAACTCTGGAATGAATGGTGTTGGGCACATTGTTCCAATGAGTTTAGTTCAGCGTCATCTAAGTCATTATTGTGGTAGTTATTATATTCAGTATACTTGTTGCAAGTAAATACATATTTTATATTAAGACTTTTTAAAGTAATGATTTATAAAGTTGTATAATATTTTATTGGAAATTTGTTTGAAATTTATACATGATATTTTTTTTTAAACTTTGGGTTACAAATTATTAACAACGCTTTGTACATTTTCTTGATAATCACATACATAATTTAATATACCCTAGGTCATAGGAAATCAAATTGTTTCATTGTTAATACATCTAATAGAATTCGCTGATTTCAATAAACATTTTTAAGCAAAGTATCGTTAAGTAAATTTTATTTAAAAAATTTGTATAGATACCTTGTAATATTATTTATAGGTTTATACAAACGGTATCTGAATCTGACCTCAGAAAATTTATATCTCAAAATGTATTTAAATAATAATTTACTTAAGGTAAAATCAATGAATTTCTCACAACGCTTAAATTCCATAAATTACTATTGTGAAAATGTATTTTTTAAGAATAATGTATCACAAACTAGATTAAACTCAAATTATTCAAAATCGTCAATCTTCTGCATAAATTAAAACCAATAATTTTGAATAAAAATAAATATAAAATTTTAAAAACAACATGTGCATTAAAATATCATAATTCCATCGTGGGTCATTATTAGATATTTTACATAATATATATTGCTTCTTCATAAATATATATTTATATATGTTTATAGTATATATATTATTATTCTTCATATTATGTATTTATTTTATTTTTATAAGAGTATTACAAATTATGATTTAATTAATTTTTCAATTTTAAATATACCTATTCAATAATTATTGTTTCTACATTGTTAAATCAATAGAAAGTATTAGCGATTTGAATGAGAAAAGTAAGTAGTAATACTACAATATTTTTAGAAAGAATAAGTTTGATTATATTTAAGAATAAATATTGTTAGGTAGACTAAAATAGAGCTTGTAATATCATGTTTAATCAGTATGTTATACCTTGGGGATTTAGGCATCCACTATGACCATATCTTATGACATTTAATCCCTATTTTTTACATTTATTTTATCAGTCTACGAGAATAACTCTCGAGGAATCTAGAGTTAGCCATCTTGTATTTGTTCAACATAGACACAAATGTAAAATTTTCAAAAAATTTTCAAAATTAAAAAAAAAATTGAACACTGAAAAGGTTTAAACTTATTGCGTTGGGCTACCCTCGATAGATATTTAAAAATGTAATGTGCTATTTATATATATATATATATATATATATATATATATATCAATATTTGATAACCAAAAGCCAGTTATTTTGTAGAATTATTGTTATGGTGCACTTAGACACTTAGTTGTAGTCGTAGAAAGCTTAGAATATCGCTGATGGATAATATATGATAGATCTATGTAAAATATTATACTAGAACCACAGATCTTTATTATTATTTTTTCTTATAACTTCGGAATTATTGAAGTAGAGACTACTGTTTCAATGAGATACATTTTGATTCAGTGTCATCTATGACATATGTCGATAAAGATCCCCCCTCCAAAAAAAATATTTCTTCTCAAAACATCATTCCACCTAACCCATATTATTAAGACTCGGAAGATTTCCTTGAGTAGATATTTATATATATCATTCGGTATTTTGAATATATTTAACATTTAATGGAAACTGAAAGAGGAGGTTTATTTAAGCAATAATTGTCACAGTGCTCTTAGTTTTTGTCGTAAAATAGTTGGGATATCTCTGATGAATAGAGGTGTAATACATATTAAAAACACCCCTGCTAATATATGTGACTAATTAAGAACAATGCTTTGTACAATTCCTTGATAATCATAAACATAATTCAACATACTCTAGGTCCTAGAAGATCAGTTTTTCCATTGTTCAAATATCTAATATAATCGAATAGTTTTATAAACTAATTTTTTTCATAATTTCATCATATTAATTCCTTTTAAAAAATCTATATACATACCTAGTAATATTTATTAAAGAATATCCAAACAGTATCTCATTTTGCTCTGAAAATTTTTTTATCTAAAAAACTGAATTAAAATAATAAATAATTAAAAATAACTGATTTTCTTACAACGCTTAAATTTTATAAATTACCGTTGTAAAAACTAATTCTGTAATTAAAATGTATCTCAATATAGATTAAAATGAAAGTTTTCAAATTATCATTTTTGGTATAAAGTAAAACACAAAATTATGATTTAAATAAATAATCTAATATATTATATATATATCTAATATAATCCATTAGTTTCAAAAATAATTTTTTTCATAATTTCAGAATCTTAATTTTAGATAAATCTAAATAATCATCTAGTTATATTTTTACAAATATCAAAATAATATCTAAATTTATCCTCAGAGAATTTATATCTACAATAATGAATTAAAATAATAATATAAATTAAAATCAATGATTTTCTCATAACGCTGAAATTCTATAAATTACCGTTGTAAAAACTAATTCTGTAAAAATAATATATCTCAAGCTAGAATAAAATAAAACTTTTCAAAGTTTCAATATTTTGTATTAAGTAAAACAAATAATTATGAATTAAAATAAATATAATATACCTATTAAACAAAATATGTGCTCAGAGAATTTAAAAAAAAGTTTAAGAGTAACAATAAGTTTCAACCGTAATACAAAATAGGGTATTTTTTATAATATCTTTAAATTTTAGTTATATATATATATGATATATTGTTAACCTGGTGACGGCCTACAGTTAAAACTAGTTGTAACTTATAATCATATTCTGTAATACATATTAATATTACTTATATTTATAATTATTATTATATTTTAAAATATTTAATAATTTTTATTTTAAATTACTAATTAGTTTCTTAGGTTTATTATACTTATTCATTAATTATGTTTTATAAATTAATAAATCAATATGTTTTATAGTAAAGGTCACAAGTACAGGTAATTAATAATGGTACACATAATCGAAAAATAAGTTTAATCATATTTTAAAATACACACACTCAGCTAGACTAAAATACGTTTGACTTGTTTTAAATTAAGTTTAATATATTGTTACATTAATATTGAGTTGTATATTATGATTCACCGTTAGAATTTATGCAATACTTTGAATGAATAGTTTTCAATAAAACCATGGCTATTTCTTACAAATTATAACTAGTTAAAATACTGCTATTCAATTTCTAATATAAATTATCACAATAATCTATATATAGTTTTTATATGAATTTATTTATTGCATAAAAAAAATTTCATTTTGGTGAAAGGGAATACAGAGGGAATAGGGAAAGGCTAGAAATAAAGTTAAGTGGGGATGTGGTGGGAGAAGTGGAGAGGTTCAAGTATTTAGGGTCCGTTGTACAGAAAGATGGGGGTTTTGAAGAGGATATGAAACACAGGATTAAGTGTGGATGGACGAAGTGGAGAGAAGCGTCAGGTATTCTGTGTGATAAAAGAATCCCTATTAGGTTAAGTTTCAACCGTAATTCAAAATAAGGTATTTTGTATAATATGTTTTAATTATTCTTATATATATATATATATATATATATACAATACATAATATGCTAACTCCGAATAGACGCCTTCCGTCCTCTGTCTCTGTAAGACGTGAAGTTTAGGTACACACCGTATAAGCTCAGTGTTCACCTATAGATATCATGGGAAAAAACCATACTCCCGTCTGTTTCTTATCATTTAGCGTTTTTTGCGCCGTCGTCTTATCATCCCGAAATCCCAAAATCGGAATTTGCGACCTTTTTCTGACGTTTTTTAATGCTGTGGAGGTCAGAATCGGATTTTCCGGACGTTTTAACAATTGTCTGAACATTTCTTTGTCTAAGAATCGTCTCTGTACGACCGAGACATTCGTTCCCAATATATATATAATATCTACATTATAAGTACCGTCCGTTACCTGAATCGTTTAAATTAGAGAAATTTCGATCGTCTTATCATCTCAATTAGATAGATTAGTGGTACAGGTCGCCGATTGTCAAACCGACATTCGACACGGGTCTACCGGTTCAAATTCTACTATGTCAATCTCATTTATTTTACGTTTTTTTTTTCTCGATCTTGGGTCTACGGAGATCATAATATTTATCCAATGTACGCGATATGTGAACGAAATCTTAATAAAAGTTTTATCTTTGCAAATGTTATTACTAAGTATTTATTAAGTACTATATTTATTACACTTTTTTCTGTTCGTTTGAACTACGAATATTGTACAGAGTACCTATTATAATACCCTGTGGCAAGTTTGTATTTTATTTTTTTCGGACATTTGTAGATTTCTATCTGGGGACAATAGTTTTTATAAAACACAGAGAACTGTAAGTCCGATCGACTGATGTGAATATTAGGTACTATATTTTTTTATAACTCATAGTAATGAATTTCAAATCGTCTGATTTTCGTAGTATTTTTCACAATTTTAATTATATTTATGTTAATGCATTCGGGTGAACTTTTATCGGGAGTACTTTCAAACATTTCCACATATATAAAAACTCAAAAACGAATAAGTCCAATCGAATTCACATATGCAGAATAGGTAGGTATTATATTATAATATAATAGGTACCTATTATATTTTAATAAACCCATATTATATTATTATGCTATTTTTCAAAATTGTTACAAAATATAATTTATGTATGTTGTATGAAACCCTTTACTCTCGGGTAAGAGTATTCTTATAAAAATCTGAGAATAGTAAGTTCGATATATTCTTGAATTACTTATCTACTTTGTCAACCTACAATAGAAACACTTTATGTGTGAAAAACTATCTTCTAGAAAGCGAACGCCAAATTCCGCCGCAGGCGAAATATTTTTAAAATAAATAAATTAACATTATTATTTCTCAAAAAACTTCGGTCACCGACTTATTTCGGATCCTAATAAAAAAAAAGTATGAGGTGTATGAATCACACTAAAAAGTAATTCGACTTATATGTGGTGTTTCAAATAAAAAAGATACACTTACAAGGTGACATACCCAAATGGGTTTACAAATTCAAGGTGTTGCATTCAAAAGGTGTTGAACTTACAAATAATCTCACTTAAAAGGAGTTAAACTTACAAGGAGTTGCATCCGGTAGGTGTTGCACTTCAGCTAGTATATAATATAATTTTTATAATATATAATATATGTGTTTGGTACGAGTTTTTGACGGCAACATGACGCACGCATCCACCATCCGCCGTGCACACGACCGTTACGTCGCCGGCGGTACGTGCGTGTTTTTTTTTTGGTTTTTCCTGTTAGTTTACGGACGTTGTGTCTGTGTATGACGGCCGCCATATTGTGTACGATTATGCACGTTCGCATACCGGGGCGTATCGTTCCCTTGGTCGTGTCACGTCGATTTTTACACGCAATGTGTCTGATCCTAAACGGTCTGGTGTTATAGGACCGTGTACGTTTCGGTTTTTGGTGCCACCACCCGTAGGTACCCATCAATCACGTGGTCAGCGTATCGGTGTGCGGGGTGTGTACGTTTTGTTCGTAACGTCTCATACTACAACTTCACTAATTCACGGAGACGGCGAATTCTAGGACCATTTGTTGCCCATCGAAGTTCAACTCAACACCAGAGTCTGCCAGGTTTATCTGTACTAAGTAACTAAGTTTATCTATTTGTTGTTGTTATTTTCAATATTTTTATCATTATTATTATTATTATTTAATTCGTATTTATGTGTATTTGGTCGGTACTAATATAATCATAGTCTCTTTTGTAAATAGTATTATAAGCAATAATACTTTAAATTATGTACAGTCTACAACACCATAGTTATTATTATTTGTACAATTTCTTATACTGCCAGGACCATATTTTTACCCTACGATTTACTACGATTTACCGGTCGGTATTAGGTGGCCAACATTTGGTCCTTCGGGCCGGATATTTTTTTCTGTTTAATTGTACATATAGTAATTTATTGTTAATTAGTTGAATTATTTGTATTTTCATGTATTAGTATCCATACTCCTTTATATGATTTTGCGTTGTCAGGTAGGTAATAGGTACCTACATCGTTTTTCCTACGGGGTTTTTACTAGGTAACTTCCGACTAGGAAAATCTTTCCGACTATCAAAACGGGTTTGAAGAAACCTAAAGGATCGAATACACGATTGAGGTTGCTTAATAAGATACGCTTTCTTAATTTAGGTTGTATGCAAGGACCTGGTGTACAACTGAATCGGAACTCGTCCGCAACGGGCTTCCAACATAGAACTAGTGATTTTATCGTATCATTATTATCGAATTCCAACAAAAACAATGGTTGCTACCACATTTGCCAATCTGCTATCTTACGTATTGTGAATTTTAGCACCATTATCGGAGGGGCACCTTTGCCCTATCCAAAATAGCGGATACCATTATTATTATTATTATTATTATTTAATTTTTATTTATGTGTATTTGGTAGGTACTTACATAATCATAAAGTCTTTTATGTCAATTATTTTATATAGTCCACAACACCGTAGTTATTATTATTTGTACAATTTCTTATACACCTAGAACTGCCTTTTTACCCATCAATTTACCGATCGGAATAAGGTGGCCGTCAATATATATATATATTATATATTGTTAGTCTGGTGTCGTTAAATAATTAAAATTAGTTGTTACATATAATCATATTATATAATACATTATAATTATACTTTTATTTATAAATATTGTTATATTTTATAATATATATTAATTTTTATTTTATATTACTAATAAATTTCTTAGGTTTAATTATACTCATTCAATAATTATGCTTTATAAATTAATAAATCAATATGTTTTATAGTAATAGCCGAACCTGAAGGTAATTAATTATGGTACAAATAATCTAAGAATAAATTAGATCAAATATCCCAATACACACTCAGCTAAACTAAAATAAGTTTGAAACTTTTTAAATTAAGCTCAGTATATTCTTTAAATAATATTTGGAAATATTTGATTCATTGTCAGAACTTATGCAATACATTGAAAGAATAATGTTCAATAAAACCATGGCTATTGCTCATAAATTTTAATGAAACAAATTACAGCTATTCAATTACTAATGTAAAATGTCACAATAATCTATATATTGTGTTTATATTATGTCATTGTGAGAGTTATTTTTATTTATTTATTACGGAACGCTAACTAAATATTTTGTAAAAATCCATTTATGTTTATTTCGCTACAACTCTGGAATAAATGGTGTTGGGAACGCTTTCCAATGAGATACATCTTGATTCATTATAATCAAAGTAATTATTGTGGTAGTTATTATATTTAGTATACATGTTTTAAGTAAATATATATTTAATGTAACACTTTTTGATATAATGTTTTTAAAGTCATAATAGAAATTTATACATGATGTTTTTTTATAATATCGGTTATAAATTATTAAAAACACATTGTACATTTACTTACTAATCACATACATAATTTAACATGTCTTGGGTCCTAGGATGTCAGATTGTTTCAATGTTAATATATTTATTAGAATTCACTCCTTTCAATAAACATTTTTTACCATAGTTTTGTCAATTTAATTTCTTTTGAAAAATCTATATAAATACCTATTATTATTATTTATAGATTTATGCAAACGGTATCTGAATCTGACCTCAGAGAATTTATATCTAAAAATTGTATCAAAATAATATTATATTTAAATAAAATCAATGAATTTCTCACAACGCTTAAATTCAATGAACTGCCGTTGTAAAAAGTAATTCTATAAAAAAGAATGTATCTCAACTAGATTAAAATAAAACTCGTAAAATTTTCAATCTTTTGTATATTATAAAACAAATAATTATGAATAAAAGAATATAAAATAAACATATTAAACAAAATATGTGCTAAAAACTTCAAAAAGAGATTATGGGCAAGAATAGGTTTCAACCGTAATCCATCAAAAATAATATAAAATATCTTAATTTTACATATATATATATATATATTTTATATATTATACACCTGGTGTCATCTTACAGTTGAAACTAGATGTTCCCAATAATCATTTGTATAATAGATATTAATTTTACTTATATTTATAAATATTGTTATATTTTATATTATATATTAAGTTTTATTTTTAATTAATAATAAATATCTTAATATAATGAATACCTATTCAATAATTATGGCATATAAATTTATAAATCAATTGATTTTATAGATTATATCAATGTTATTGGTAAGTAATTATGGTACATATTATCGAAGAATAGGCTTGATCATAATATTTCAAAATATACACTCAGCTAGACTAAAATACAATTAACATTTTTTTAATTAAGCTCAGTATATTTTTAAATTAGTATTCAGTTTTATATTATTCTTCGTCAGAATTCATGCAAAACATTGGAAGAATAATTTTTAATAAAACCATAGCTATTTCTTATAAATTAAAACGAATCAAACTACAGCTATTAAATTTCTGATGTTAAATGTTACATTAACCTATATATTGTGTTTATATTGTCATTGTACATGTTTTTATTATTTATTTATTTAATATGGAACACGTAATAAGTATTTTATAAAAATCAGTTTATTTTCATTTCCCTTTAATTCTGGAATAAATGGTGTTGGGAACATTGTTCCAATGAGATACATTTTGGTTCAATGTCATCTAAGTAATTTTTGGGATAGTTATTATATTCAGTATACATGTTGAAAGTAAATATATACTTTATATTAAGAAATTTTGAAGTGAGATGTATAAAGTTATATAATATTTTATTGGAAATTTGTTTAAAATTTATATATGATTTTTTTTATAATATCGGTTACAAATTATTAAAAACGATTTGTACATTTCCTTGATAATTACTTACATATTTTAATGTGCCTAGATCCTAGAATTTCATATTGTTTCAATGTTAATACATCTAATAGAATTCGCTAATTTGAATAAACATTTTTTAGCAAAGTATTCTCAACTAAATTAAAAATCTATATATGAATTTCTCATAACCTGTGAAGAGGGCTAAGAATACCTCCACGGTTTCCTCATGCCTGTCGTAGAAGTCGACTAATTGAGGTTGCGTCAGGTCGACAGCTGGCATAAAACTTGTCAAAAAGTATGAGAAGTATTAAAAAGAATATAGGCG
>JAIPRL010013155.1:0-10960 GCA_025469235.1 Pemphigus obesinymphae
AAGGTCGGCCGGGACAACAGGTTCATATGATTTAATAACAGATAATAGCTTATTACTAGAAAACACAAGGTCAAGTATAGAATTAAAATGATTAAATATATTGTTTTTCTGAAAGAAACAACACGTAATTTTATTTTATATATTAAGCCTATTGATTAAATATTATTGGTTAATTTTTTTTCAATTAAAAATTGTTTTGGGTAAGTATATAGAATACACTGCTAGTATACATTTTTTAAATTTAAGAATTAATTCGTTTAAATTTTAAAACTATACTTACCCACTTATATATTATATATTAATTTGCAAATTAAACCAAAATTTCACAAATATAAAAAATTAGACATTTTTTAATTTTACTCTTTTATTCTGAAATTAATATGAAATTAACATTTTTAATTTAACATTCCGGTGTTTACTATTAACTTTATGTGCAAATATTCAATGCAAAATATGTATATATTTATTAGATAACTAATATAAATATTTTAAATTTTCGGCGAAGTAATGAATTTAATATTATAAATAAAAGCAAATCATACCTATGCCATTTCATTTTTATTAATTCCTTTTAATATTGTTAATTTTATTTAGTATCCTTAATTATTGAACTTTGAGCCATATATATTTTTGATGAAAACTAGGAAATAAAATTTATTTTCATAACATATTGTAATCGATGCCCATGTACTTAAAACTAAATATGTCAGAAAATATAAAAACATTAATACTTGAAAATGTATAAAGTTACGAATTTTAAAGAAATCAATTTAATTTTACAAATAAAAGTGTAGTCATTTATTAGTTTTATAATAGTCTTTATTTTTTCGATTTATTTAGACTGGTTTATGAGGATGGAACAGATAATATCCAGAAAAGGTCAGTTGCTCATATAGTTTCCCCTCAGTCGCTCCTGCTAATTTGAAAATTTTTTATTTTGAGAAAATAACTTTAAAATTTAAATAGGTACAATAAATAATGATTTTTTTAGAATATAATAATAAATACATTTTGTAAATGTCTAATATAGAATAGTATAGAAATCTCTTGGAATATGTCTTGATAATGAATAAAACTTTATTTTACGTTTTCACGATTCACAATAATTGATTGGCGTCGTTTATATATGCACCATATTATGTAACCATATATTTGAAGTTGTGAGTTTAGGCTATACTTTATATTTAATTTTGAAAAGTTATTAATATAATGTGTATAATGTATATGTAGTATTAACAAAAAATAACATAATTTTCAAATTTTTATACTAGGTTTTCTAACCTGGCGTCTAGGTTAGTGTAAATACCTATAAAAAAAAATTAAAAAGTATAAACGTAATTATATATTATTATAATATAATTAATCAAAAAATATTTAACATTGATCAAAGTATTACGATAATTTAATAGTACACAAATCCAGATTATGTAAAGTTATATGCGCATTTTCTACTTAAAATTACGGAAAATGTATTCAAACGTATGTTGAAATAAATACTGTATCTGCATACACTTTTACAAGTAGAGGGAGTAAATAAAAACTACCAAACATGATAATGGCTTTATTTGAAATACAATTTTGAGTTACGGCTGGTTTTGAAACAAAAATTCATATTAAAAATGCACTAACTATTTAAATAAAGATAATCTAAAAATAGACATAAAATAGATTTGAGATTGGGAGGGGTAACTAATTAATATAGTCAAACACAAATATATAAGGATAATTTGCATATGATTTTAATATTCTCCAGTGGGATAATGTCTTTCTAAACTTTTCAGGTCCCAATTGGCAACCGTAGAGGGAAGGAATAATAATACTATAAATCTTAATTAATATGACATAAATTATTATTTTTATTCTATCACCCTATATACCATTCATAAATATCTCTATTTATCCCCCTTGTATAATAAAATTTTTACTTTTGTTCGACAATTAGATTATGCTTATTAGATATTAATGATTCAAGTAAGATACCTTCTGATCATTTAGGAAATTTAAAATATACATATTTATACATTTTGTTAAATAATTTATAGTAGTGTATTGTGATTTTTAGCAAGACGATCAATTAAAACTGTGCTAAATTGACACGAAAGTGTATAATATTTCGACCAACAAAAAGAGACAGTACTATATATAGTATATACCATTCTATTTTATAAAGCATTATCTTACAATATAACCTACTACGTGGGCCAAAATTACAAAGGTTCGTTCTACTATCGGTCTTAACTTAATCTCCATGTACTGTCATCATTTGTAAAACATAATTACCCGTTCTCCCAAAGCGACCATATTAATTATCTTTTCACGCTGCGATAAAGACCCATGGGGTAATTACCTAATAATAATGTTTATAATAATAAGAGTCGAGTTTTAACAAATTTTCTGTTCAACATTTATACATAAGTACTTCTAAATAAAATATAGAGTACGAATACTATGTAGAATAGTTATTTCAATGAAATTTTCTACATCGCAAATCATCTGCAAAATATTGCCCTATTGGAATATGGTGACCAGATGTAAAAATCCAAAATAAGAGTACATTTCACAATCAATCCTCCTTTATAATAAAAAAAACCTCTTGAAGAGATTGGTCTATATGTGAACTATGTTACAATGTTTTTCATAGCCCATAGACCATCTTCATCAATATAAAATTTTTTTTTGATTTGATTACTCCACTATTTCTATTTCCATGCCCTAAAAAAAACTAAATATTTCAAATAATTTCATTACATGGTCAATTTATTAGGGATCATTCGTACCCCCCCCCCCGCCATCACTCCTAAAATAGATATTTAACTGTAAAACATTTTTTATTCGGCATAGAAGACAATATAATATATATTCAATACACATAAAACATCGGTTTCCCTCCCATCCTACCATGGACTCTGGTCAAATACATCGTATTAATGCCTTTATGATGAAAATACTTTGAAACTGAATACACCAAAAATAAATTAATTTTTAAAAGCGAACATACTAAGTATACAGTAATACAGTGCACATTAATGTACTATAACATTATTATAATATCGTGATTCATACTAAAGTCATAAAACATTATCCTCTACTAATATGCATTAGATCGAACCATAAATATATGTATTAACCAGTGAAAATTTAAAAAAAAAAAAAAATAGAATACTGCAATTGCATGTACTTAATACTATTGTTAAGGACACTAGAACAATGCAACAAAAAGAGTACTGTCCTACGAAAAAAAGTACATCTGGTGATCATAATTATAAATTAAGATGAACAATTATTATGTTAATATAGTAGATTAATTGATAATAATCCAACTTAATCAATTAATCGAATAATTATAATAAAATATTTTGTAATATTGGCAACATTCCGGGTCATTATTTTAACAGAAAACACGCTCATTTTCTTTGTGATTTTTTCATATTAATATAATAAAAAACAAATCTTTATTTTTTTTAAGTAAATGACTATTTTAGTTTTCAGTTTTAAATTTCATAAATACAAAAGTATATAAGATCTTATACCCTCGTTATATCCCTCTATCCTATCGATTTGCTGTCATATCTACAAGAGAGATTGTTGATTTGACAATCGATTGTCCTTATAATTAGTTAGTCATATATTATGTAGGACGTAGGTATTAGGAAAACAAAAACAGGAAAAACTAATACACTCAAAGCACATTTTTCCTAACGTTCGTACGTCCGTCTGTCGTCCTTACAATTCATTATAATTTATATTCATTTTGTTGGATTTAGCTTCTATATATAAATGTTGTAGTCAAGGACATATTTAAGGAGCCAGAGGGGGCCTGGACCTTATTTTTTATATAAACTAGGTATACACTAGAAATACAGGAGAAAAATTTTTGATAATAAATATATAATATATTGAAATTAGGAATAAGATATCCCTATTAAGATAATATTATCATTAGTACCTATATAAAAACATACTATTTTATAGGTACAAATTTTCGTTTATGAAAAACTCAGTAAAATATGTTCTTGCTTTTTCAATTTTACTAAGTTATCAACGTTTGAGATTCACAAAGATCCTGAAAAACTATATAATTATTATAGCGTCTAGCGAAGATCTTGGTTTTACATTTCCTAATGAATGTACTCAAAAGGAAATTTTTTAATTTTTAAATTATTGGCATTACCTAGTGATAAATTCCTTAATACCATAACTAAAATGTATTCTATATAAAAAAAATATGAATGTGAAAATTTTTACCCATACATAGAAACTGTTCAGAAGTCTTTTTAGATTCTGGAAAGAACTATTTAAGGCGAAGAAGAACATAGAACATTTTCATTTTTTAGCAGTATAAATTATTAAATCAGACTTAACTAGAACCTTAAGCTTTGATGATATTATTAATATATTTGCCAACATTAAAGCTCACCTTAAAATATTTTAATTTCAATAATTATAATTATATATTTTTTTTAATACATTAACTAATTATTACCTATATATTTTGTATGAATTTAATATGTATAATCGTATTCGTTGTATTTACTAATTCTTATCTAATTCTATCTATTCTTATCTACTAATTCTTCTACTTGTAGTTTCTACTTTTCTCCCAAATATATAGGGTCGTATACTATTTTGACAAATTTTATATCAGTTATCGACCTAACTCAACCAAAGAATTGTTGTTTTATAACAATTATGGGGTAATTAATACTTAAAAATTAATAGAATTTTATGTTTAAAATCATTTTTTTTTTTTCTAAATACATATAGTGTGGTGAGGGTGTCAAATTTACATGTCCTAAGGCGTCAAAATCTTTAACTTGTCTCTGATTGTAAGCTAAACAAATTGTTTGAAAATTGTTTGTAGAATTATAGTTTAAAATGTGTTTAGAAACCGGGAATATAGCACGCACACAAAATGGGCTTTCCTAATTTGTTTTCTTTAACAATTAAATTATACAAGATGATGGAAGAATTATTATGGAAAATGTAGAGATTAAAATAAGGTGGGGCTGGATGAAGTGAAGAGAGGTGACGAATATATTATAAGACAAAAAGGTGTCATTAAAAAACCATAAAAGGTAGAGATGTTGTATGGAACTTTATTCTAAACATTGAACAAAACATTTCAAAATAGGAATATTATAAATGATAATTTTAGATGGATATTTAAAGTTACACCTCTAGATTAGAGAGAATAGAGTGATGTAGTTCATAGAAATGTTCAAAGGAAGAACGAAAATTAAACAATTTAAAATAATAAAGGATTTACATTCAATATTGACGAAAGGTGAGATATATCAAAAATGGTTAGAGGTAAGTCTAGTGAAGGTTATTAAAGAAGATATGGATGCATATAGAGTAGGTAAAGGGACGGTTATGGATAGAAAGTATAGAGAACGAAACTATGATTCACTGGCCTTTGTGCGTTTATATATTTAGATAAGAGAATATCCAAGGACAGGAGAATCATTCTTTAGTCCCCCGCAATTCATCGGTACCCTCCTATAAAAGCTTTAGGTTAATCAATAATGATCAATTAATTGTCAGCTTATATATTAATATTAATATTTATTTATTATATTAATTTTTATTAATAATTAATTACATTACATTAAATAATGTATTATTGTGTTCTTGTACAAAATACATATTAATATTATATAGATGTCTGGTACATATTAATATGCTTTGTAATATTAATGCTCATTGCAATTTATTGAGGATCAGAGTAATTAAAATGTTAACCCATCCTATTATGAAAAAGAATTCAATTTTAGAGGAAGAGTAGTTAATTGGTGATCTGTAAAGAGAATTTTAATTAAATGCATGTTTTGTGAAACGAACATCTTTTGCGCGTACAACCGGCAAATACAAATAACTATATACAATTTTCATTTATGTTGATTTTCTGTGAGAAAATTAACGCATTAACATTTTAATATTAAACAATGTACAGTATGAGTATAGGTCATAAATTCTTATGCGAAGTATCTGCAGGCTGTAAAATTAAATTTGAACTTTTAATTTAAAAATAGACCTCTATTCGCTATGGAATATTTGGCAAATACAATTATACCACTGCTAGTGGTTTTTATAGATATTTATACTTAGTATAAATATATTTAGTTTTATATTTATAAATGTAGAATTTAAAAAGAAGGTTACAATATGAATATAGGTTTTCGATTGGGAATAAAACTAAGCAATTAAAAATAACGTAAAGAATATCGTTAATTTTTAATTTTCGTATACATGTGTAGGTATACAATATATAACCAACATTTTTGTTGAACTTTGTCTAATCGAGTCACTAAATCATAAAGGTCAAAAATTTATAAATTAAATGTCCTTGCACATATTTTTTAATTATTTAAGAACATATTTTAAATTTTATTTATAATTATATTTATGTAGTCATAATCATAGATTGTGATATTGATAAGGTATTTCATTAGTACACGATACCATTGTACAATATTTATACAATAATTATGTTGCTGTAATATAGTTCAACAACAAAAATTGAGGCACTATCAATGAAATCAACCAGATAAATCTCCATAGTAAAATTCAGAAAAATGGTTGATTAAGAGGACGTAATTTGTCGTCTAACCAATTGATAATATACACAATTTACGTTCAGTATTTTCATCACAACTTCGTCATTTTTAATATTAATGTAAATTTATCTATAACCAAATCTATAGACGATATTATTATTTATGTCGTAGCATCTTTTTTGTGTCGAATTTCGTAAAGAGGTATAAAACATTTTAAATCCCATTAATTAAAAAAATATAATTATTTTTAAAATTAAAATTTCGGCGTTACGGCATAAATAATGATCTCGTCTATACATTTGATAATAGATCGATTTACTGTAATATTAAAAATGACAAAGTTATAATAAAAAATACTGAACGTAAATTTCGTATATTATCAGTTGGTCAGGCGGAAATAGCAAATACGGATATCACATAACGTGTCCTCTTAATAATCCTCTTAAAGTGTAATTTTTATAATGATTGAACTCTAAACTTGTTACTTCTATTATTCTAGCTATCCTTTTGAAGGAATCTAACCAGGCAATGGGTTCTGAAAAAATTAATAAAAATAAAAATAAAAATATCACTGCGTAAGAATGAATTTCTAATCCCGGGGGAGATAATATTCGTAGGGCCAGGTCCACAGAAATGTCTAACGTCTTGTTATGCATTCGTATAATAAGGATTTTATTTTTACACCGGGGAAAAGATTCTGTTATTTTAATTCCGAATACTACTACTAAGTATATAAATGTACAAATATAAAAAGGGAAATTAAAAAATTTTCAAACGGTCAAACAAAAATATTTGGAAGGAACCCACTTATAGACTCCTCACCCTTTTGTGCATGTGAATAATTTCATAAATATTTTAAGATAAGTGATCCTGGCAAATGAAAACTTCGAAATTTTTAGTTGAACACTTCATACAGTTGTATAGAAACACTGTGCTCATACAATAATCATAAAAATAATATAAGTTATACAACACTTTTTCGAAAAATTTCAAGCTATATAAAAATTGGATACACAAAGAAAAAAAGTATTACATTGATTTTTAATCCATGAATATTTTTGTAGCTACAATCTTAGTTCGTATTGGTGCGAAAAATGATCAAACAAATATATCCGACAGAAAAACGTTTTGTCTTTGTTCAATTAATAATATATTTTATTTATTACTTGTGCAGTCTACCAACGAGGAATTAAATAATAGAGCTACACATCTTAAAAAAATTTAATTTTCAAATTATTTTTCTTATAATATGAAAATAGGTATATTATATATATATACATTTTTTTTTTTTGCAAATTTCTACCAATCCTCTTTGGCGAATACGATCTCCAATCATTGCTACTTCGTCTATTTCAAATTTCGTCTATTTAACGTGGTTAAATATTTAAAATTTATATAGTAGTTTGAAATTAAATTATACTATATATTCTTGATTGACATACATAATAACAAATATTTATTGAATTTTTTCTGTTGATAATAAAAATTCCCTAAAACAAATTACTATTGTTTCTTCCAAGCATTATTTTGACAGTTTTTAGGCAAGCAAAACATATGTATTTAATTATTACTAATGTACAGGCAAGGCCTAGGAGAAAAAAAACATACAGTTCACATACATTACCACGATAATTAATTTAACACAAACATACATTACACAGATAAAAATTTACATTATTTCTAAAAAAATAAGTATCCAAATTAGCTAGTTTCATTAATTTTGAATCGGGTTATTAGATATATAATTGGTAAAATATGTAAAAAAAAAATATAGCATTTTAACGAGTATAGGACGAGGAAAAACTTTAAAATTAAGTAATGATAAAAGAGATGTAGAAGTATAAGATAATAGACCACTAATAAACATTATGATGGCTTTACTTGAGTATGAAGTATCTTCAAAATAAATCCAGTAAACCTAAGAAATTTCCGCTGGACCCTTTCCAGTTAATTTGCCTCACTTGCGGTAAATGGATCCCAGACTACGAAATATACTTTAAAATTTGTCGCACTAACAAACAATACAATACTTTATTTGACACTTGAAGCTGAAGTGATTTTGAGAGTCTTATTACAAAACCTAAAACTTTTAGTCAGGGCCACCCTTTGGAAGGGAGGAGTGAACAGAGCCTAGTGATTGAGCCTAGCACTTTTTAGCTTGATTTAAGGCCTCGTACTCAAAATTTGTATTTTATCCATGAAAAAAACCTCTTATATATTTATTGAATTCCTCAGCCCGTTTTCGGCACCGCTTGACGCGTATTCCTTTACCATTACTGTTTTCAAATTATTTTCCGGTCATTTTTAGATTTTTACGCCTTTCGTTTCTCTGCGTTTTCGCCTTTTCTCCGAGCTTTCGACGCCAGGAAGAAAAATTAGGTTCCTAACTCACCGATTTCCGTTATTACTCTAAGTTTTCCCGTGTCTTCGTACTTCGTACCCGAATTTCTGAAATCGGCTTTAGCGACCTTTGCAGGCCTTTTTCGATGCCGCAGACTTCGGATTCAAGTTTCCCGGACGTTTTAACGCCCGACCGAACATTCTTTTTCTACCGATCGTCCCCGTCCGACCGAGACATACATTCCAAATACGCATATATATTATCTGTCGATATACGTAACAGTGTTGTCCGTTATCTGAATAGTTTATGTACCAGAAATTTCGACCGCTATATCATCGATTCTGTAACTTAATGGGAACGAGAATTAACTTTCGACAAGATTACGCCGGTTTAAATCCCACTCCACCTATCTGTTTTCTTGTTACTTTTTTTTATCCGATATTCTAAATCGTAATATATTTACTTATTGTTTGCGTCGTTATCGAACCCAATAAAAATTATCGGTCGCGCCAGTGCGCGATGAATCGGCCGGCAATTATATCTACTCCGTCCATTCCTCTCTGTTAGTGTGGCCCTCAGTCACTGGTCCTTCGGTCGGTCCGTGCTCTACGCGCAGACATTTTTGGTCCTTCGGGCCGGATTGTTTACATCTCAAGAAAACCACGACCACGATTTTACAGTACACATCAAAACCAATTCAACATTTGTCATAATACCTTGCTGTTAGTTGCTACTATTCGTCGTCATTAATACAAAAGTAATATCAGGTTCATATAATTTGATACTGTAGTACTCCTGCGCACTCGTTTCCCGAGTCGTTATCTATTCTTATCGTCGACTTCAATATCGCTTATTTGAACTGAGTATTTTTGTGTTTTGATTTCATTGATTGAAATTTCATCAATCATGAGTACGTCATCAATTGGTTATGTCGATGCTAAAGCTCGTGTTGTGCGATCCATTAATCGAGTAACGGCTTTCGTCCGAGCGTCGATGGAATTTAATGATGATCGATTGAATGTGGAGAAACGAGCTAAAATTAAGAAAATGTTATCTGAATTGAATAATATTCGCCAATGTGTTGAAGAAGATGTCCAAATAATGGAAACCGCAGTCGGATCTAAAACAGCACCACCTGAGGTTATAGATAATAGTTCGAGCAGTTCACTTCTTGATTCTTTTGACTCGTTATACTATGATCTTGCTGCTTTTGCAGACGTCAACTAAATGCTGTTATCGTCAGAAATGGATGTATCTCAAAGAACGAACCGAAACATAATTCCAGTAGGCGATATCACAAATTCATACATCCAATATCCAAAACGCAAATTTCCAACGTTCTCCGGGATTATGAAAGATTGGCAAGGGTTTGAACAATTGTTCTTGTCAATTTTGTCTCATACTCCAGATTTACCTGCTGTCGAACAATTCGAAATTTTGAAGACGTCACTTGAAGGAGAAGCTCGGACCTTAATTTCTCATCTCCCATTGACGGCTGCAAATTACCACAGTGCTTGGAAAATATTGTGAGCGAGATATGGAAATAAGCGCGATTTAGCCCGCATCCATCTCGAACCACTCCTGTCCTCACACATAGTTAAAGCAAACGATGCTAATTCAATTAAAAATCAGTTGAACAGCATATTAGAACATACATCAGCCCTAAATAATTTAGATTTTGTAACTCGGCAATGGAGTCCTATTTTAATTAATATATTTGAGAAACATCTGGACTGTGAATTACGATCACGTTGGGAGTCCACCGTTGGAGAAAACCACTATCCAAAATTAAAAGAGTTTGTTGATTTTTTGCGTCATCAAATTAGGACAGCCGAAATTCACTCAAGTACTTCTTCCTCGTCAACATCAACAACCATTCAACCAAAATACACTTCTCGACCAAATGCCCACAATATTAAATATTTCAATCGGCCTTCGGCAAAGATTCTCACTGCTACTACTAATCAGACACCTGTTGTAAAATGTCCACTTTGTCAACATCAACATTCAATTAGAAAGTGCCCTGTGTTTAATGAAAAACTCGCAAATGAGCGTTTTCAAC
>JAIPRL010013156.1:0-10960 GCA_025469235.1 Pemphigus obesinymphae
GCAATGATTTATCATTGCTTTCAAATTCAATACATCCACCAAAAGTACCCTGCCCAGTAGCGAAGTGCATCCACCAATACTGACACCCGACGAGCGAAGTGCTTCCACAACCTACTGACCGGCTTTTGTTTTTATGCATGGTTTACCTATTACCTCATTAATGATGTTCCATACTTTTTACCATTAAATTTTACTTTTTGCAATTTTTTTTGGTAATGTAATTGTTTTGACTTTCTGATTAATAAATTTAACATATTTCTATATAGATTGTAGAAATTTTTAATTTTATATCAATAAAAAAAATATATATAAAATAATAAATAATAATAAATAAATAAACAATAATAAAATAAAAAAATTTTTGTCATGTTAAAAATAGTTTTTACTTGTTTCTTATTAGAAGTAATAATATCAGTTGAAATCCACTCTTTTATTTTTAATAATGATATTTTTGGTTTACATTTGCTTATCCTCATAGAAACTCATGAATAATTTATACATTTTTTTATTTTTATCTTGAAAATTTCAACCATACTATCAACATTTTTACATTGTAAACAAGAATACCAGTCTTCAGTTTTAATCAACAGATCTAAATGATTAATATTTACTTTCTGTGGTTTAAAATTATTATTAAAATGAGTAAAACTATTATTTAAAATTGGAGTTATTAAAATTGTTGCATAACGATCAGTTATATCACACAAGAGCACCCGCAGAAATATCAACCGTGATGGGCAGGGCCTTCCGGAGAAGGGGGTATCTCACCACCCCCCTACTTCGGAAAGCAGTCGAAAAATAGTAGAAAAAGTCGATGGATTTTTTTTCGATTATTTACGTTTTGAATAAGTATTCTAGAATTTTGTTGGAAAATTATGCAGCAATGAAGTATTTTTCGGAATTTTAAGTCGGCAAACCATAATTTATTAGAATTTTAATTAGCAAAATGGGTTGATTAACTTTTTTTTTTTTGCTTATTCTAAGTTTTTGAAGAATTATTATCTTTTTCACATTTTATCCCTCCAAAAATTTCGGGACAACAACGTACAAAACATAGTTTATTATGTATAATATGTAAATCTGTCTTTTCAAATACCACTACTTTTGTAAAACACTCACAATTTGATGATATATATATGCCAACTAACGAAAACAAGACGTTATCTATGTTAAGAATTAAGTGCATTGGATTACAGTTTTGTAATACTCGCTTATCAATAATTATTATATTAAAATATTCTACAATAAAATTTGTGGCACCACATTTATTTAAAGATCCTAAAGAGTTAGTAGTCATATAGCCATTTAATTTAAATTCAAAATCTTTTATAAGCCAGGTTTCACACAGTACAATATTACACTAAAATAATTTTTTCCTGAACCTAATAATGTCATCGTTAGATGAGCTTTTATACTACTAATGTTAATTTTAAAAATAGAAAATTTATCATTACTTATAGGAATTTCAGATATAGAATCTATATAATTTGAATTTGTATTGTTTAATTTGAAAATGTCATCTATGTATAAAATATTATGATTGATTTAATTATATAAAAAGTTGTAATTAAATATTTTAAAAACTAATTAAGTAAGTATTTAAAATGTTTTGATGTCTTGAGATGATTTAATTTTTATTATTTTGGAGTCTTCATTTTTTCTTACTAGAATATCTGCATTGGATAACCATACAAATTTGTACCTACTGTTTTTCTTTTGAAACTGATCTTGTCTGGGAAAATATCATTAATTTAATTTTCGTGAGACGCTCATTTATGAACACTTTTTTTTTTGCCCAGTTATTACTTATTTTGCACTTGTACACTTTAAAGATGTAATATTTCCAATTAAATTTTTACGCATGTTAAGTGTTGTTAGTTTAGCCACTAGTATATTTTGTTTCGATACAGAAGAGTGAACTTTATAGGCTTCAAGCACATTTAATTCTGTATTTGTGTTTTTACCAATATTTTCAACTATAGAAATACAATTTTCATTTTGTGTTTTATTTTTCACCTTTCATCCGAATATTATTGGTTGCTCCAATACGTCACTGGGCCTTCAGTAATTCATTATTTTATAAAATTACTCCGACTTATAATTAAAGCGTCATCCTGCGATGCAGTATTTAAAAATCTTCGGGAGAGAATTTTTATAACATTAATTAATGACTTGAGTCTGCGACATTTTTGAAATAATAAAGTACTTTTACATTTTTTTTTTTTTTTAATTAATGGAATAAAAAATCTCGTTTTTACTGTTATGATAAGATATCGGTATGAAGTATAAACTTTGAAGGAAAAAAATTAGATTTAGAATCCCTTCATTTTAAGCTAGTATCTTCGAAAATGATGACATTGGACCTGTGTATAGTGTACAAAACATAATGCCTTATTTTGGTATTTCGTTTCGTTATATACTGCACCGGTAGCGTTTTTAAAAGTTAAATGTTTAATCCGCAAAGTACTATAACGGAGGGAGAGGGGATTGAAATACGTTATTTAGTTAGTCTACACGGACGTTATTAAATTACAAATACCGTAAACGAGGGGTTGTTCTTGGGCGTCCTGTGTGTACATACACGTGATGTGTACGGCTCCAAGGAAACATATTAGCATTTCTTTCCCGGCGGTTCTCCGCTCTGGGAGGCCGTCACCCTCGCGCCACGGCCGCGGCACGCCGAACGTCTATCGTTCATGACTATCACGATTTTCGTATATAGACAATACAATATACCTACAGACGACTCGCCATTTGACATTTTGAATAATTGATTTTCACGTCAATCAAACGGCGTTCGATGACGATTATTGTTACAATATTATATTATACGTATAGACACTATATACTATAACAATAATAATATATACTGTATTATATCTCTATAGATCTTTAGCCGAGGAAAAAAATTAAAACTCTTATGTAAAAACGTCTGTAGCCTATAGGGTTAGGAATTTTTCGATGGCCTTAAATCCTTTTAGGTATTTACCGTCCCTCTAAATCATGACCATAGGTGGTCCTTTTGGGGAAGCTGGGAATTTTTTATTATAAAATATCGTGACAACTTTTTTTTTTTTTAATTTGATAGTCAATAAAATAATTCATATAATACTTTATCCACATCAGTATAAAATGATATTTATGATAAATTATGTAAGTATTCAATTCGAAACCTTCATTAATAAAATTTAATGTTAAATCATCTAAGACACTGATAAATAAATGATCCAATAAATCTGGCAAACAAATAAAATATATGATAATTATAGAAATATATTCGATTAGATAATGTATGCGATTTAGTATTTAACGACAAATAGTTTTTACTTCATATATTATAATATATGTTTATTTTATTTATAAAAATTGGCAAAAATATAATTTGTTTTTTAAATCTCAGTCATTAACATAATCTAATATTAAAATTATATTGATTACTTTGCTTTTGTCTTGGTTGACAAGAGCACTATAAAACTCAATTATTATTAACAATAATTAAATGTTTTTTTTTTTTTTTTGGCAACAACAAAAGCGTATAAAGTTTTATTGGGAAAAGAGCCTAAAAATCCAATCTCAAAAGATTCTTCCGTTGCAGTAGACGATAAAGTACTTTTTTCTTTCATATACCGATTTAATTATTTCTTGGCATATACGAAATAATCCCATATTCCCATAAATCGTCATAATTTACGGAAAACTGTAAATCGATTAAATTAAAATTTATTTTTGGTATTATAAAAAAAAAAAAAAAAAAAAAAAAAAAAAAAATACTCTTCTTACCTGTGTTTTAATATTAAGTAGGCTTATATGTTGCCATGTTTTTTTTAGAAAATCACTGAAATGATAATGTGCCGTATACAAATTAATTATTCAGATATTTGATAGTTTGGTTATTCATTAAAAATGAAAATAAATTAAATTCAGATTTGGTTATTACTTATTATCATTATCAACCAAATATGTTATTTTATCATAAACTTAAATAATAATATATTAATATTACAATGTTACGTTTTTGAAACATTGTAGTTATTTCAAATAACATAATAGTACACCAACTACCAAGTACTTGCCTGCCCGTCTTATAAATTATGTTATGGTATACTTGATCAGGAAGAAATTAACTATTTGACTTCACACCCAAATAACGTTGAAATATTAACGGCATTCGATTATATAAAATGGACATAATTCGTTTGCCCAAGAAACAAAGAACATTTGACTATATGAATAAAAAATGACCATTCAGTCGTTATAAAATAGTATATTTCAATGATATAATTAGATACGCCCGTCAAATAACAAATATCTGCACGTAGGCTGCACCTATAAGTAATGTAAATTTTTATATTTGGTTTCGTTTGGTCCAGACCCTCAAACTTATTTACAAAAAACAATGTTCTTACTAAACATAATAAAATAAAGGTTGTGTAAGCTAATGAACCTACTCATTACATTAAGTTAATATATAGAAATGACTAACAAATATTAAAATATTAATCTATCTAATGTAAGAAATAAAAGTTAAAATTAAAATTTTTTTTAGAAATAATGAACATAATTACACAAAATCCTAAAAGTTGGAAACATTTGATATTTCTGTCAGAATAATACGAATAAAATTATCTATAGAATTATAAAAATTTTAATTTATGAGTATAAACTCATAAGTTGCATACAAAGTAGTAATTTTATTTGTAAAGTAAAATTTTTATATATCTCTTCAATTAAATTTGAACTTAATTTAAATTATTTAACTCATTAACGCCCTGCAACTTCCAAAAAAATAATTTTAAATTTTGTTTTTCGAATGAGAATAATATACTAAAGGATGAGAAAAACTAATCACAAAATCAACTACCTAGTTAATGTTAACTAGTTAATTAGAACATTTTTATAAATAGTCAAGAATTAAAGGTTAATTGATTTATAACTACATAGTTAGAGTGAAAAGTTAAAACCTGAATTTAGTTAAATTATACGGATTTATATTTTTTTTATCCATCATATGTATGTTATACATTGAGCAATTCATTTTTATTCATAGTAATAAAATAAGAATAAACTATAAACAAAAATAATATTTTTCCTTTTAATTTATAATACTTTAGTTTTTTTTTATTTGAAAAAAATATATTCCTTAGTACCTACCCAATAAGACTTTAAATTTAAGTTAAATAATGTTTTTTTTTTTTTTCATATAGTAACTAGATATTGAAATTAAACGGTTGTTAATAACTTACATTTAACTTAATAACTATGGTTGATGCCTACCCTTGAATATACTTGTTCCATGAATTTTTTCCGTCTTACAAATAACATAATATATTAAAATAGGGGTGTTATTGTAAAATATTACAATAATATTACATAATTATTCATTATAAACAAGTAGATATGCGAATTTTTGGAGTAGTAAAATGTTGATATTCATTTTTAACTTGATATTCAGTTTAAATTACATAAATATTAAACTCATAATATAAATGATTGAAATTGCGAATTTAAATAATTATATTTTGAATTTTATATTTTATAGGTTTTCTAGATGGTTTTTTGCGTCATTCATTCACAGTTTATAACTGCATATTATATACACCATCTATTATATACTATTATATTTGTTTAAATTTGTACTGTACATTTGCAATTTTGAATGACACCCAAAAAGAAGGCCTGGTTCGGTCCTACTGTAGGGTATATCATACATAAATGTTTTTAGCTCCCGTCGAGGGTTCATGACTTTAATTTTTGTTTTACAGGCCATTAATTTCGTATTTTGTTTTTCTCGCCCTCGCCTTCCCCACAATGGATTTACGATTACTAATGGCGTTCACATTTAACGAAATTACGCATTGATAACGTTGTCTTATCGGAGTGGCATTCTCAAGACGTTCGAGTGGTCATAAAAAAAAAAAAAAACAGCAATAATAATAATAATAAAGAGAGAGCATTAGCGAAGGGTGAACGCGAAGAATGCGTACAGAAATATAATATAAATATCTGCTTTCCGTTTTATTTAAGTTGTTTTTTTTAAAGTCGTATTTACCGCCTGGTCCTTCAAGCTGTTACAAATTCAGACGTTATGATATGATACCCGCGAAAACGTTTCAAACGGAGTAGATAATATAGCGTATAATCTAAAATAAAAAATAAATATCGATCGGTCGTTTATTATAACAACAATAATAATTTAATATAAAATAAGACGGGGAACACAAATTTTCCGCCCATCTTATACCCTATACTGCATATATTGATTTACAAGATTAAGTCGATTTTTCCCATAATGTTCTTATTTTTCTCACTACATACGTATACCCTAGATACGTGTATAAATAATAAACGTACTTTATTAATCGGTAACCCATTTTACCGTATAGTGTGTGTTTATGAAATATAAAAAGATAAATATTCTAAATAAAATACAATGTGAAAGTTTTTACGGGAATCTTAAGTTGAATCCTATTATTGTATACATTTTAACGAAACAGATAATGAAATGTTATGCTCTAGAGAAATATTACTTATGGTTATCTCAGAAATTGAACTAGCGAAAAATATTTGTAACCAAAGTTACTCTGAATCATGTATATTTTAATAAAATTGCAGTTATAGAATTATAGCCGGAGCCTTGTAAATCATAAGTTACAGGAAATTGTAATTTTTCAAAATCTCAAGTGAATCGCTCCTCATCATAATAGCGGCTGCAAAATGAAGTAATTCAAAATATAAATTAAAATTAATGTCTAAATTTTCAAAATATAGATACCTACCAGTAAATATGCTGGTATTTAGTACTAATACGTATCTTAATTAATATCGAAATAATTATGGATGAGAAGTGAAGATATATTTATGTAAATTAAATAATAATATTATACATAATTATTATCATGATTACATAACATATAAAAAAATGTTTGTTTTTATATTAATTAGATGAAAAAAGTTATTGAATTTTAATACAATAATTTATAAACGTATGAGGATTTTAATTAATTGGGCTCTCGTGAAAATGTCGAAAAATGCACTTGGATTGTTCTGCTTGTCGAGTCCAGAAATATCTAATGATGATCTTCGAAAGTTATCTGTATACAGCTTGTTGGTTATTTTTTTCAAACGTGATTTAATTGAGTATTTTTCTAAATTATTGAACCGTAGTTGACAGAAAAAATAAAATAGAACAATTGTCTGTTTCTTTAACTATCGACCGAGTTTCAGATCGCGTACTAGGTAAGTGTAGTGGCGATGATTTATGATTGTTTTAAGACTATACGTAGGTTTGAATGAGTCGCCAATTTAAACAACATTCATTTATGGCATTTTTAAATTATAGTAATAATAATTACGTTTTAAATATCTTAGAACTAATTATAAGAATTACAGAATTCTATACTCATATAAATGACTCCAGTGTCCCGACGTAAAAACATTATAAATAATAACCAAAAAAAAAAGTGTTGCATAATGACTACTTTGTCGCATACTAATTTTCTATCGAATTTCGTTGGTTTGTAATGTTCAGGAGTATAAATTAAGTCCCGTATTCTTAACAATCTATTCAGAATGCAAAACAATTATGATATATTATAAGGGAAATGTTTATTAGCGTCTACAAGACTACTAACGAGTATTAATAAATTTATTTTTTCACTATTTATTTTTTATATTTTTCTTTAAAAATGAAAATAATATTATTTCCAAAGGTAAATGCTCCAATAAAACTACGATGTAAAAAGTCACGAAAAGATGCAATATGAAAATTACTACATTTGATCATTCAGCTTACTTGTGTTTTCAAACTTTTCGTAGTGTATGCGTTGCATATTATATAGGTACCTATAGATATATAGAAAGATACTCATCAGTACGTCAACTTGTTAAAACTAAATTAACGTGTAATAAAATGTAAATTCTTTTAAATTACTTTATTGTAAACGTAAGAAAGTTAAAGATTTAATAAAATAATTTAATTCGAGGCGTACACTCGGTGATCATAAAACCGTAAACTGCATATTTTAAGGTAGAAAAAATAATATATATGGCAATATATTGTATCGAATCAAGTGCTTTTACTAGTCAATTTTTTATACGTTCACGTCTTAAAATTCGAAATACTATGAGTTTTTCTTTTTAAATTTTAAAACAAATACACAGGTGTACTTTTATCGGAGTTGATCGAAAAGTTTTAGGCAGGGGTGATTTTAGGGATTTCAAACTACTCCCATGAGCTTTTACTTCATTCATCCACTATAGTAATTTAAAAGTTCAAGATAATATGATGGACAAGCTAACAGAAATTAAAAACTTATTAACAATTTTAATAAAGCTGATTACACCCGGTAGCAAAGTTTCAAAATTCGTAGCCATTTTGCGTGTAACAACGGCGACCCCTGAACTTCCTTTCATTTCGAAGATTAAAACCGTATCTAAAAAAAATCATAATAGAATAAAATAGAGTAAATTGAATGAAATAGTGTAATTGTATATCGAGCTCACTGAGAAATTTCAAATTATATAGTAATTTGAAATGATGAATACAACGAGAATTAATTTTATTTTGTATCCACGAAAATTTAATCTATGTTTTTATTGAAAAAAATTTTATATGAAATTTTTGGTTCTATACCTTGTACTATTCTTGTACGGTTGGATAATATTTTAGATTTTAAGTACACTTTTCCATTTCTTTACATACCTATATTGTATATGTTTCTTTTTATATATTTTGAATTTATATTCTACTTACAAATAGATAAAATAATTATAATAAAATGCAATAAAATTAAACAGAATTTTATTTTATGTGTTATATAGAATTTTTTTTTCCAAGTAGAATATTTTAACTGCGAATCGTTCAACATTATAATAAACGTTGTCAATGTTCTTTTACCCCAGTTGAAGTTTATTTTTATTTACAGAATTTTTATATACAATTACGAATCCCCTACAAGTTCAAACCTTTCCAATAAAACGTTTTAAACATTGATTAAACGTTGATTTTTTTTTTCTTTTGAGTAACCAAATATTCATGAAAGGTAATAATTTTTAAGTGGAAAAATGTTACATAATTTAAGTTAATATTTTTGTCTGTATTGTATATAGATACATTATACTTATTTACCTATATTTCAATATAAATAATAATATATATTTATCTAAATATATTTTATTTATTATGGTTATATAATATAGTTATAGTAGGTATATTTCATTACGATTTAAAAAGGAAATTTAATTAAATAAAATAACAAAATCTATTCATCATACCCCATGTAACTTACGATTTAAAAAATATACAAATCACTCCCTTAAAATAATGATCTGGTTAGTATTTTATGGTATCATGCTAGAATTTAATATTATTTTGACGAAAATAAAAATATATACATTAGCTATATTGATCTTATTAGTTTATGAATGAAGTGACGAATATATTGGTTTTAACATAATGTGCTTATTTTAAAATAATATTTATGTTAGTACACGTTTTTAGGGTAGAAGGAGTCAAACAAGATTCTTAGGAGTAAAGAAGTAAGTAATGATAAAAAATTTATTGTAGTTGGTACTTTAAACAAGTAATATTTCAATTTCACCATTAGTTTTCTCAAGAAGGCGCCACCTCGTTTTCTCTTTTAAAATTGTAATTTTCAAGAGGAACATATTTATTATAAATATTGCGATTTAAAAATAATTATATCTTATTTAAAATTAAAATTTTCGGAATAATGCGACGGTGGGGCATAGGTATTATTTTCACCTATAAATCCGGTAATAAGTAGATTTAGGTACTCCAATATTAGAAATTATGAAGTTATTATAAGAACGTTGAAAGTAACTTTGCTTATTGTCAATTAGGTACACGGAGACAGATAAACTACCTACTATAACGGAAATATTGTATAAATGTTAGGAAAATTAACAAAATAAAATTGACAAAATCGTCATAGGTAGGTGTATTATTTTTCTAATTTTTTTTTTTTTGTTTGGTTTTTTATAATAATAAAACGAATTTTGCTCAGGACAGTATACCTGTTTGGAACGCAACGATTTAAATGGAAAATGATTATTGCACACTGTGTGCATTCAGTGTCGTGTCCGAGAACCGAAGGGACCGACTTCGTCCACCCCATCTGTACGTCTTGTATACGACTTTTTCACGCCGAGTCACGAATATTATTATTCCGTGATAATATACCTACATAGAAATACAAGCCGACGGCGGGCAAATAAGAAACGCGGTAAAAAGATTGGTAGGTATATATGTACGTGGCGACGGAAAAACAAAAATAACCGAATTCGCCGGGCGGGTCCGGCAGCAACAAAGGCGCTGGGCGGAAACACGTACCTATATATAGTGCATGTTGTACGAAAATCATATTTATCGTAAACTTCGTAAATATTTCCCCGCCAAAGCCTTCTTCCCGTACACACCGGCTCCGGTCTTTCTCCGTCCATCGATCTCTCTTTCCCAGTGCGTTTTATTTAATAATATATATATATATATATATAAAAAGGGGCCCGACGACTTTGCCCGGGCGTTTACCAGCCAGCCGTTACTCTCCGACCGAATATAATAATATACAGTCGTCGGCGTCGGAAATTCAATATCGCACGCGCGCCGCCCGCCTTACCACCGGGCACGTACAACAAACTCCACCGCCGCGGCGTAGCGACGCTATATTATTATATATCCGATTTATTTACCGTAACATATATTATATACAGGTGCCGTGTCGGGTATATGGATGGATCGGCTACGGATTTCGTACACTATCGGTCCTTATTAGCAGTATTATTACATAATTCACGTAAATTCACCAACCGGTACGAACACGTTGAGTGTAAACTAAATGAGAACCGCCAAATACGAATCACTGTCGAAACTCGCGTTTGAAACGTTTATTGGAGATTCAGTTTTTTTTTTTTTTTTTTTTTTTTTAGTTTCTGTGCGTAG
>JAIPRL010013157.1:0-10957 GCA_025469235.1 Pemphigus obesinymphae
TCAAAGATATGGCACATGAACTATTATATTTATTTATTATATTTAATATTGAATATTTATTTTTATATTTTATTTCAGTATTTTATTATTTTCACTCGATTTACGTTGTCCAAATTTTCAAAAAAAAATTCAGTTACGCATTTAAAAACGTTTCCCGTTTTTGCCGGGTTTCGGGTTTAACACAGTTTTCATTTTGCCGGGTTAGGAATATACGTGGTCAAAAAACGGTTTAAATTTTTTCCGGGTTCCGGGTACGGGTTTAAAAAACGTGTATCACTTTTAACAACCCGTTTTGACTCCCTGGAAAAAAACGACGACGATCTTTTTTTTTTTTTTGCGTTATAACTTTATACGCTTTTGCCGTTTTTTTTATTTTTCGTGACGTAAATCTCGCCCTCCGAGGAGCACGGAAATATCGTATTTACGAAATCATCATTAAAGTACAGTATACATCCCGCACCCCGTCGTAGATTACGTGCGTATACCACGTCGTCGTGGTCCCGTGGCCCGGGAATAGACTTTAGGGGAGCGCCGAATGACTTTCGGGTCACGTCAACGTCTAGAACGTCCTGCACCGTCCGAATTAAGTATTTAAACCCCGTCCCGAATGTTGCGCGCCCCCGTAACGCGTCACTGTAAACACCGTGTAACGCGCGCGAGTACCTTTGCGGTCCGGTTTATCTCGCTCTCGCGTGTATTTATTATCATTTTTATATTTTCCATTCGCCCATTACGCGTATACATATGTACGTTTATGAGTGCGTGAGACCGGGTCGCACACAAAACACCCTTCGGCGATATAGACTATTTCTACACTCGATGATAATAATAATAATAATAATAATAATAATAATAATAATAATAATAATAATAATAATAATAATAATTTATGCGCATTCGTGTCCACGACAAGACGCCAACGTTATTATTATCGTTTAACTCGGAACATTTATCGCGAGACGAATAATTTCATATTTTCAACCATTTTCACCGGTAGGTAGGAAATCATTCGATTCGAACGGGTCGTACGCAACTATATACAGTGTGCAATACTGCAGTGTTTAAACATAATTATATATATATAACATAACGATGTTATACAATGTAATGTAATGACGTTAATGTCAATGAAATTCATTAACATTAACGTAATTACCAACTGTTGATTAATAATCATATTCGACTATTTTTTGTTGTTTTTTTTTTTTTTTTAATCAAACTAGTTACAGCAGCCGTGTAAAACGTGCAAACGTGTATTGACTATGAGAGTTTACTTTTCGTCGAGTAAATATAATCGCAATTATATTTGATAAATAATATTCTATTATTATCAAATCACGAAATTATAAATAAAAAAAATATATGCACATTTTTTTCGTAATGCACTTTTTTGGTTATATATGTATATTATAATTTTCGACAAACTCATCATCTGTTATACAGACAAATTATATTTCCTAGTAACATTCCATAACGATACATTATAGTCGATAAAACTGATAGAATGTTACGCCTGTTCCTAATTTAATGATACGATATCAGTCAAATCAAATGTTGTTCAATGTTTACCTACTGTTGATCATTACTCTATAGTATGTTACAATCACTGAATTCTAAAGATGTCTTATATACAATTCATCAATCTATGTTAGTGTACGTAAAATGCGTTTCGAATGCATTAATACATTTATGTGTATGAAATATTCATATATGTTTCCAGTCGTTATTTATAATGACTAGGAAACGTCGACATTTTATGAATTTATTCATGGTGAATATACTCGAAAGATAGTGAAAGTTACTCTTTTTCCTAGTGTTGCGTTTCAAAACGTAGTCAAACTCGAATAATGTATTGACCGAAAAGTATATCCTATATTTCATCCTATATAATAGCTATTTTCAATTATCGTGGGCACCTTTTACTCTTTACGCACGAGATTAATTGTGATTTCCATCTTCTCGAAATATCGACTATTATTAAGTTTAAGTCTGCTAACAAAAACATTTTAATGAGAACTGCGCAGTTAAATTTTTATTTTATTAAATCAGTTCAGTATGATAAAAAAAAAATAAAAATTATCGATCAATAAAACAACACTGATTTCATTCTTTTTAACCCCATCAGTGCTGGACTAATATTCCTTATAGTGTCCTCCTGGGCTAGATAAAATTTAAATTTGTGTTATTTAATATTATAATACATTTTGTTATACTATATATACTGAAAAATGTATGTAATAAATATTAAAATTAATTTTGGACCAAAACATTATGAGGTTACCTACTGAACATTTATAATTTAGATTGTATAATCGTTCTTATAACGAATTTCAATAATAAATAGCAACAACGGTTTATTTATAAAATAATAAATACTTGATTTTTATAAAAAAATTTTTAATTTTTTAAATTTTTTTGATAAATTTTGATAAAAAATACAACGTATTTTACGGCAAACAAAACATTTTCGCTATCACTGAATGTGCAGTAAATTTCGTTAACGGTTTAACTTTTTGGATATTTGTCCGATTTTTTGAAACTTATTGGCATCATCGGAATACTGATGTAGACTTTTAACTAACAAAACCTCATATATATATATATAATATATTTTATGCTCCATAGATACGTCGACAGCCGTTTATTGTGTGATCTACACAGTTATCAGTTTATCATCTCGCTGTGCGGCCGCTTACAATATGTAATCTCGTGTTTGATTAGATCGAGCTGTGACATAACGTTCATCCCAGTATCGTATGGCCTATCTGTTGGGTATTTCGAATGTTTTGTTCGTAACACGAAAGCGTATTGTTTTTAAATGTATTTTTTTACGTTTTTAGATTACAGACTGAATGTTTAAGGGCGTTTTTTGTGTTTTTTAGGTCATAAATGCGTTTTTATGGGTTTTTTCGGGCATCGGCGTCCGGGTACTACTACTGGTTGCATTACAAACGAATCGGCAGGTCATACCATTGATTTGTCGGTCGCATACGAAATGAACGCCAATTATACGTGTGTCCGCGGCACTGAAAGGGATAACCGGACGGTTGACGGTTATACACGAAAGACTTGGGCTATAATGATGTCGGGAGGTGGGGTGGATGGGGCGGAGAATAGCTACATTTTACGGACGTGGGTAATATTTGTTTCGCGTGCACCGCTTTTAAATTGCGAAATTATTGGTATCGATAAATCGATTAAACAATTTGCTATCGGAGTAAATTTTTGGCCCCACATAACAGTGTATTATTCTCGACCGCAAACCGTACGGCATATTATATAGAAACGTGCTGGCAATTAGCAGTTTGAGCACATTCCTGCGAAATAAAATTACGCCCTCGCGCCGTTTCTCCACATTATTACATTATATATTGTATACCGTGCGGCGGTTCGGTCACTCGGGTCCCGGCTAACCACCGGCCGTCCTCCGTCTCGTGCGCACTTTCCGACAAACCGTTTTCGAGTCGAAATAAGAGCGCACACTATACCTATGTCCACGGTGTCCAAAATTCAATAATAATATTGTTAAAATAGATGAGTTATTTCGAGTAGTCGACGAATTCCCAGATAGCAATCGTATTGGAACGTATATATAAAAACATTTTTTAATCATATTTACCCCCCCCCCCCCCCGAAAAAAAACATAACGTCGTATCCCGTCGAAAACCTTTTATATGCACAAATTATTCTAAATTCCAATTTACCGGCACGTGTTGATATTTCCGTAAAGCGTTTGAAATGGCATATTATTTTAATATACGTTACCCATTTTTTTTCAACAACGTGTGTATTTTAATATATATTTGTATATACGTATATATCGATTACCATTGTAATCCGTTCGAATTTTCGATTATATTTAAAATCACATTATTTGAACGTTGGGTGAAATTTTCAATTCGATGGACTACAGTCGAAGATGACAGAAGTGGTTGTAAAAGCCTCCCGCGATCTATAGAAGTCTAGGCAGAGCCGGGCGTTGATGATTTTCATATAAATATACGTAATATGGTCGAAAACACGGTCGAGTATCCGGAGTTCGTGGGAGACGTGAAGTCGCTTTCGGGTGCGTATAGGTACGATGTTACCCGGCAGGGTCGTCACGTGTTCGATTTCAGATGACGAGACGGAAATTTCTTTTGGACATCCATAGCCCCGGTAACGTGGATAAAAACCGCTGTCGTATCACGTATTCAATTGGGGCAGGGTAGTCGACAATTTTTTTTTTTTGAAATTTGTAGCTTTTTTTTTTTTTGTAAATTCAATATTACGGTCAAATGTTTTCATCATTTTTCTGCGCCACACATGTATTGTCAAGACATTTTGAACAGATCGCCAACATAGAAAAAAACCTATATTCCGCACACACGTTAATGACCATTTTAATTACTATATTGTATACGATATTATTGTAACGACGCGACCGAAATGTGTATAGCTATAGTATTATTGTATATTAAGTCATATAGACCGTTGTAACTTGGAAATTTAGATTGGTTTACTCGTTAGTCATACCCGATGGTTCCACTATATGTTTGAACTGCACAACAAACTCAATGCCCCACTATGGTAGCTGAAAATATATATACATATTATAATATAATGTTGTGTTTTGAAAATTTACATTCGGTCTCTACACCGTCGTTTGAACTCTCCCGTTGAAATTGCAGTGTGCGACTTCGGATAATATATAAGAGAGTCTATCGCGTCCTTTCTTATATATTTTTATTTTATCTTGTTTATTTTAAGTCCGTCAAAATAAGCCTTTTCACAATACAACGAGTAAATAATACGTATAAGTATATTCCCAGTCGTTGAATAATAAAACATTCCGAGTCCGTCGTTGACTTTCGTTCCGCAGCTACTATATGAACGGCACCGTCAGACGATCCTTCTTATGCGTTCTCCGGCATAATGTTTACTTAGTCAATTATACTGTTTTTGTTGTCTTTAATTTAAGTTCACCGTAGCAGTGACGTACTATATGCTAGTGTAGTAAACAGTTTTCAAACAAACTACGTATTAATTGTTGATAGTCTTTGAAGGATTTACAGCATAATTACCCCATCAATTATCGATAGAACGCTGTTATTTATTGTGTTCACTTAACATATAATTAAGTATGGAATATAATTATAATAATTATTTATTTCATTTTTTGTAAATATTACAATTAATTACATTTTAAAGCGTATCGTTTTTAACATATATACATAATATATATATGCATATGATTTTACTATTTTGAATTTTTAGATTGAACAAATGTTATTTTAGATAGGTAATAACAATGGTCTGCTGTGTACCTTATGTTTTATTTTATCAGAAGATATCAATCAAATATATTTTTTAATTTAATTATATCGTTTAAAATTCTAAGCAGAGCGAGGAGGATATAAGCTATAGGTTTTTTAATAATGTTTATTTTTTCCTTTTTTTTAACGGCAACTTTTTGACCAGAATGAGTTAAATAGAATTTAAAAAATTTTTTTATTAACGATAGTAAAGTAGTTCTAACTGGTATTTTCAAGATTGTGGAAGCATGTCTCGAGACGTCGTCAGTACCACAAAAAGAATTAATTAAAAACAAAGAAATAGAGGTTAATTTTTTTTTTATTTTCCCAGTAAATTTCTTTATCATAAAGAAAAACTATTTTTAATATAATGTATATAGCATGAAATATTTTATAAATGTAGGAAAGATAACAAAATAGGTAACAAATAAAATGGTCATGGCATAATTTTTTGTTTTAATTTGATATTTAAACGTCAAATATAATTTGGTTTTATTTTAATAATGTTAAAATAATATTTTAAATTATTATACATACTTTACTTTGCACAAAATCGTTTTATTTATTGCAGTGATTTATCATTACTTTCAAATGCAATACATTCACTAAGAATATCGTAATTTAACGTTATGACTCTCAAACGTTATTTTAGAGTTACTGTCAAAGGTTAACATCACCCAAGGATTATATTAAAATTTATATTTAACTCAAAAGTTTATTTTATTTATGGGATAAACACTTGATATATAAATTTGCAATATATTACATACCCGACCTTCCAAAAAAAAAAAAAAATAATAATAATAATAATAAATAAAATAATTAAAAATATATAAGTAATAATTATAATCTTCAGTAGGTATATATTATTTAAATTTAAATTTTCTTGATATTATTAATTCATGCGTTGATAACATACGTATTTATTTGGATATTTTATGAAATCTGAAAAATTCTCTTTCTGGTTTATCTTATAATTTTATAATTGAATCTTTAGTATATAATATTAAATCCAAATATTGCGGCATGTACTAAATTAAAAGAACAGTTTATCATATTTATTTTCATTTTTTGTACTAAGATTTGTAAGAATTGGTTTATCTATTGCGGTATAACATAAATTTAAATTCTGATTTAGGTAACCCTTAAACACGGATGATTAATTCAATTAATTACTTAGCTTAGCTTTAAATAAATACAATATTTGGATATTTGTTCCATGATTAAATGGTATTTCGGTCGCACAATAAACAACAATTTTTATTCGTCCTCTTTTTATACATTGATCATGTTCAATTTGAAATTTTTAATTAGATATTAACAATTACATAAAAAGTACACCACTTTTATTTACCCATTGTGATTAAAATCATATCATTAAATTATTATAATTACCATAATTAGATAGACAGATAAACAATTAAGTTAACTAATTAAACTTTATCCTAAGATTTTCTTAAAATAAACCTAGGCTATGTGCAGCATATCACTTATATTTTGATTCAAATACACAAAATATATATTTAAGCGTAAGTTTTCTTGAACTCTGGTTTAAACCACAATTATTCCAAATCGTATTTAATCGTATACGCTACTTTTTTTTAAATCGTGATATTTTGCTATAAATGTATGGGTACACATTGAAAGGATGTTGGTTTTGAGCTCGTCGAAATAATTCTTCTCAATGCCTAATCCCGAATTTCCTAGTGTCCTTACAGCCAAATGAACTATATATCCAAAGTTCGTGGTAGACATAAATGCATGCCGCTCCTCCACTGTAATGTTTTCCACCGTTTGGTGGGGGTATTTTTTTCGTTAATACGCTTTTGGCAAGATATTTATTTGGTGGATTAAACTGTTGTTTTTTCTTTCAGAAAATTAATTTAATACTCCAATTTTAAGTAAATAAACTAGCGTAAACTTTACGCATTCGTAAAGATTAACTGAACTTAAATATTGTATATATTTTTTTTAGAAATAAAATATTTTGAAAATTGTAATGTTTTCGTTTTCGTTTTTTTTTAATGCCGTTGGATGCAATATACATACATTAACGTGGCATAAAATGGACCGTAATATTCGACGTGGAAAACGTGTCTTGTTAGACGACAATGATAAAAAATGTGGATGAAGATATTACAGAAAAAGTAAAAATAAAAAGTACACTAAAACCTGTATAATTTCGTTATACCTACGTTGAAATTGATTTATTTAAGAAAACCCAAGTTTAAGCATCTGAATGCACGTTATTCGGGAATACATTATTTGATATTCTAAGCAGTGAAAAGTTGGTAGTGCGAAGTTTTTTTTTTACTCGTAATTTTTATTTTTATTGACATTTTACTACAGTGTATTTCGCGTATATTACATTAGTAATACTTATTATTACAAGCACGTAATTTCGAGGCCAGTATAGGTACACGTAACGATATTTTTCTTCTTCCTTAGTTCTGCGTTTGTTACTATATAGCATATGTATATGCATGTGTGTGTGTGTGCGTGTGTGCATTTCTTAAGATATTCTCAGTACGTTTGTAATCGATTTCAATAAAATATTTTCACATATCTGCAACCCAATACAGCGATATTTAAATGTGACTGTAAAAACCCAAACCCATGTTTCTAATACAAAAAAAAAAAAAATACTATTCTTAATGTTATAATATTACCCTCAGGACATAAGAAATTCATAAATTATAAATTTTAAATACACATTTTTGTACTCACAACAATATTCCAGGGTTTTTGACTAAAAACACCTACTATCAAAATTACAGATGTGACGATTATCTATATCTGTATTGTTTTTTAGGTTAATTTAACTTAACCTTCTTTCGATAACATATCAATTATTATTAGAATAGATCGTTATATACGAAAAAATAGCTCCCATTAAGCCATATAATATAATATCCTTCTACACGATTATAAATGTTTAACCTTAAAATTTTTAATTAAATTTAGTAACCGTATTTTTGAAAATACCAGTACTTTTTTTATTTCAATATTTTTCCTTTATCTAGAAGACAAAATCTTTACTAAATATAAATAGAATGGTTTTTGATACGTTTTATTAGGTATTACAATCATATTATATGATTCCTTGTTTTCTAATATATTTTTATTTTTGTATTGTTTATAATATCACTTGAAAAAATCAACACATTCTAGATCCATTTATTTAAAAAATCTTTAATATTCGTGTATATTTATATCTCTATCGAATAAAATTAATATACTACACAAATGAATAACGTCTGTAATGTACCTACTCGATGCAGATTGAATATATTATATGTATATATATATATAATAAATATGTTATTAATATTGCCTGATTTACATAAAATATATGATTATTTAGAAGCAAGATAATAATATGATTTATTTATTTTATGGTAACTAAAAAAATAATTCGAAATCATACCTATACGACAGACGACTTTTGTTTCTTAAATCTCAACACTCATGTTTTCAAATAGATTTATTTTGAATCTTCTTCCATATTTACTGTGTACTATGCGAATATACTTTACAAACCGAAGTCCCAATTGCAATAATATCTAATATTTATGGAAAGTTAAAAATTACATGAATTTATCGCTAAAAAAATTTTCAATTATTATTTATATATAAAAATATTATATTTTGTACATTTCTAAGTTCATATGTGCATTATGCACATAATAGTATATTAAAAAGTTCATTTGTCTTCACAATTGAATGCGTTTATTGTTCAGCGTAAACAAAAAAAAAACAAAAAACAAAAAAAAAAAAATCAAATCAAAACCAAATTTAAATTTAATGCGAAACAAAATATTAAACTTAAAAATTACTAATATAATAAATAGATCATTCAGCAAAAAAATACTTTAGTTACGTATATTCTTATAAATACAATCAACACAATGCTTATATATAGAAATTAACCAATCATATTTTAAGTTTTAACCTACAAATAACAATAAATTAAGAACATTTTATCGACAAATATAAATAATTAAATAACGAGACTATAATATAAGACAGCGTATTTTAAACATATTAAAATATACGATACCAGCGGTACAATGCACTAATACAAAATCAGTTTCACAGTAATCGAACACTAGAATTATTTAAAAAAAAAAAAATGCATTCCAAAAATCAAATTGATGCTGTAACCGGCAATATTAGTTTGGTAACACGTGTTATTTCATTAATTATATTCGGTAGTTTGTGGATCTCAAAGCGAAGAAATCATAATATTGATTGATCGAATACTTTGGTACAATATATATATATATATTAAACTTAATCCAGGACAATCTCCCCCCGCGGACATTTTTCCCCAGTTTTTTCTTATACTTAGGACATTTCCCCATAGAAAAATATATTTTTAAATATTCCAAAAAAAAAAACAAAAATTATTATATTAACTATATTATATTATATAAAATTAGGGTACATTTCTACTTTTAATTACGGAAGAATACAGTTTTTGGATTTTTTTTCGACGCTGAAAAAAATTAAATTAGTTCATTAAAAATGTAAAACAAAATGCAAAACAAATAGGCGTTAGCAGATTCAAACCGGGATCTCTGAATTTCCGTATTTCACTATTAGAGTATGGGACTTATAGTTATTGACTGGGTATATAAGTAAAACAGCGTAACATCATCTAACTTAAAATTTCTATAACTTCTTAACTAAGTCCGACTACCAAATTTTGATTACACCATCGTTTTCAGCGTCCAAAAATGTTCATATTCTCCGGTAGAGTAGAAATATACCTTAATTTTTTATGATATATATTTTTTACAATGTGTGTACCTAGTATTATTATTAAACTATAGTTTTTATTTGAATATTTAAAAATGAATTTTGGGCGGGGGAGAATGTTCTACCGTACCGTGGACGAACGGCGGAAGAATTTCGACGAAGGAAGAATGTCCGGTTACCATTAAAATATATACTTTTTTTTCACTTGGTTTTCGTGTCACAACCGGGAACAGCTTGACAATCATCAATATAAATATTCTGTAAGTATTTTATTTAATAAGTTGGTACCACTTGTGTGTAGGTACGTAATTTGTGCCTGTAGAAACATTATCGACAATAACATTGTCAATGATACGGACGAGTCAGGACTGAGGAATTAAATTGTATACGAAAATATCTTGCGATTTACATAATAATATCGCAGTAACGTATAATAACGGTAACAACGCCAAGGTTGTCATTTTTTATGATCTTTAACGAAATATTCGTATAGCCATTTCTTTATCTATATTGCATTTATCTATCATTTTGTGTACGTATTGGATTGTATACACTGTACAACCTTTTATTGGCGCCGTTCAAATTCGTTTTTCGTCAACGCACGATTTAAGATAATATGGTTGCCCATCGGCCTATGATAATGTTCTAGTTTTTACAGCAACAAAGTTAATCCAAAATTAGAAACAGCTGATTTACGTACTACTAGCGCTTGTAACGGCTTAAATCAGAACCACGGACGTATATTATCAAATCATCCCACCATTCACAAGCGTTATCACAAACCGTAATTTAAAATAATATATTATAAAATTAAATACTACAAAATAAGTTAAATTTATTTTATCTAAGTATTAATTTATTCTGCGAATACATCTAGAACATTATATATAAATCTGTTCTTT
>JAIPRL010013158.1:0-10955 GCA_025469235.1 Pemphigus obesinymphae
AAAGGACTAAGGATTAGTAGGAATAAAACAGAATATATAGAGTATGATTTTGGTGAAAGGGAACACAGAGGAAATAGGGAAAGGCTAGAAATAAAGTTAAGTGGGGATGTGGTGGGAGAAGTGGAGAAGTTCAAGTATTTAGGGTCCGTTATACAGAAAGATGGCGGTTTCGAAGAGGATATAAAAGAGATGGGGGGATGTAATGGCGAGTGATGTGAGGAAGGTGGGAGTATGTGAAGAAGATGCAGGAGATAGAGTTAAGTGGAAGTATAGGACCAGGATGGCCGACCCCAAATAGTTGGGAGAGAAGGCGAAGGAGAAGAAGAAGAGTAATATTCGACATAATATCTGGAATACGGTCGATTTAATATTTAAGAATTCGTTTTATACATTATATATGAAATGCGTTTATACAACAAGTAATGAAGGTTATTATCCCTAAATATTACGTAAGCAACTTAAATTAGCTATACATCTATTAAAATAATAATAATTTAATGTCGTATATTATATTTTAGTCAATCTAAAGCGTATAGGTACCAGCTATACCCAGGGCTGGCGTGAAAAATATTTGTGTGCGGGTCGTCAGAGTAATTTTGCCCACTTATTGTTCCGAAAACGTTAAAAAGAGTAGTAATGAATATCACCGACGAACCATCGAAATACTTTTTTCGAAAACGGTAAACAAGCAAAAAAATAAAAAAATATCCCCGTTTCCCTCCGGCCCTGGATATATAGATACTTATATAAATTATTTTTTGTTGTACTCACATATAGGTAGTTTATATTATGTAAAAAATTTTTAAATAATAATGATTAATGTAAAAAATGCTTTATAGATAATAGAAGAATGATGGTGGAACCCAATCCTGTCGGAAGAATCGAGAATGCGTGGTGACAATATGTGTGTTCAAATTCGTAGATTCTTTCTCGCGTATAATCGAAATAATCAACAATGCCGTCGAACGGCGAGTCGTATTTTATTTTTATTCTCGTCGATAGATAGCATATACGTTTTGTGATAGTTATTAGTCAGTTAGATGGTAGCAGTTATGTTTATATAGACCGTGGATGGGCAACTCAAAGTAACTTAGAGAAACAACAATTTTCGAAACCTAAAATTATTGCGGGCCACGTATTAAGTTGATTTTTTTTATTATTATGCGAAACAAATTCATTAATATTTTTTATGCCTATGATAAGAACCAACGTCTATATTTAATATATGTTTTATTATTGGTAATTTTTTAAAGGCACAATTTCTCTGGCTATTTTTACTATATATCCGAAGGAAATATTGTTTGTAGTCAATTTTTCGATAGTGAAAATGTTAAAAGACTACAGTCCAGGCCGGATATGGCCCGAGGGCCGCCAGGGGCCCATCCCCGATATAGACTATAATAATTATGGTTTTCGCCATAGGTAATCTATAAAACTAGACTTTTAGAATAATAACTTAAGAGACCACAAAATACCAACGTAAACATTGACTTAAACGCTAGGCAAGACGGCATCGGACAGGATTTTGGAATGTCAGATTTCAATTATTCTGATAATATAGTATTGAATTCATCGAATTGTATACTAATACAATTTTTCTTACTAATGTCATTTATCGTTAAAAAAATTTAGTTTCGTAAACATCAATCATATATATTGTGACCAATATATTCAACAATTAAAATTGTGATTTTTTTTTCGTTTTTAAATCCGAAGCTTATAGTAATCAGTGTTTGGAACATATATATTATATTAATTTTAAAAATAAATGCATATAAGCAGCATACGATTTTTTAGAAAATTTAGTTTAAAATGTAAAAATTATCTTACATTGGTTTTAATTCAAAAAAATAATGCAATTATTAAATACAAACAAACAAACATAAAAATGTGAATTTATAACTTAAAAATAGATTTAAACCTACGTATCATGTATTATATGTAAAACGAATTTTATATAAAGATCGAAACAATTTTTAATAAAAAATAATTTTTCAAAATTAAATCATTTTTTAATAGAAAAGTCTATATCTAACCATGACGTCATATCGATCTATATAAGAAGGCAGTATATGAACTTTAGAAAAATAAGTCAATGCTTAATTACATTTAAAATGTATTTTTCTAAATACGTTAATATTCATATGAATTCATTTCTAATGTTTATAAAATCAGTTTATTTATATTTATCGAAAACCGATGTCCAAACACTGAATATAATTTGTTTTTTTTTCCATGATTTGTACTATAACGCTATGCGTAATATATTGATTCCACAATATTATTTCCTACTTAATTAATTGATTTTGTATGATGAAAATCGTCAAGTTATGACAACAACCTATACCCAGTTAATAATCTCCATCGTTTAACCGGATAAAGGGCGATCGAGGTTTTAACTTAAATATTATGTTTTTTTTTCCCTCGATACTGTAAGATAATGCTTTAAAATAACTAAGACGATAACAAAACAAAATGAAAATTAAAATAAAATAGTATTTTCAGTGTCTGGTAAGACGTTAGGTGAGTATGTGGAAGTCGAGTTTTTACGACACCATTTTGGTCGTCGACGATTCTCCGGGACGGACGTTGTAATCGTGTACGTCGACCGATTCCTCCGCAACCAGGCCGTTGTTGAGCTTATCCTCGTCGAGTTCTTTCACGTTCACCACGACGGACGGACTCTAAATATTTAATATATGCATAGAAAAAAAACAAATCTAGTTAACAATGTAATATATTTTATCCAAAATCCATAATGTGTTTACGGTAAAAATATAAAAAATTCGGAGCATCGTAGTTGGGTCCCAAGCCCTATGGGGTAATTGGGATAATTACAGGTAGAGTATACTAGTTGGGTCTAGGATTTTTATTATTATTATTATTTTTTTTTTTTTTTTACACAGTAACTCTTAGGTGTGTCCGGGTTTTTTTTATCATTAGTTACCAACTCAAAAGTTATTTTTTTTTTATAACCATATTATTTTATATGACGTATTTTTAATATTTAATTTTTTTAAACTTTTATCATCTTTAATTTACATTGTCGTATTGTGTCAAAATTTGTAAAATTTTAATCATTTTTATTTTTATTACCCCAGCAAAATAAAAAATCGTTTTGCCATACTGTAGTCGATGATTATAGATCATAGACAGTCCTAAGTCTGTAAAAAAACGGATAAGAAAATGTTAGTGTAGTGTAGCTATTAAATAACGAGACTATCAATTTAGCGATAAGTCGTGTGTAGATAAGGGAATAATTTTGGTATATTTGTAATCTATGAATATGACTGCATCGAACAATACCAGTTTGGTCAGTTTCCGTTTCGTAGTCTACGTGTGAGCGTCGTTTAAATTGACCTCTTACGTACTGAATGTCGAAATTATGCCGGACGAAAAAATTGAACAACGAACTAATTTAAAATTTCTAGCGAAACTCGGAAAATCTGCGACCGAAAGCTTTAATTTATTAACAGATGTATATGGAGATGCTGTCATATCCCGACCACGTGTTTTTGAGTGGCAAAAACGATATCGTGAGGACCGTGAAGAAGTTGAAGACGAACAACGTGTGGGTCGTCCATGCTCCTCAAACACTGACAATAATATTTCAAAAATCAATGAAATCGTGCGAAAATATCGGCGGCTCAGCATTCAAACGCTAGTTGAGATAGTTAATGTCAACAAGGAGACCGTCAGACAAATTTTGCACGATAAGTTGAACATGACAAAATTCTGCGCCAAAAAACCTCTCTCTAGAACAGGAAGATGGTAGGCGACAAATTTGCGCTGACATTCTTGGACGGATGGAAAGTGAACGGGATTTATTGAAAAAGGTGATAACATGCGATGAAACTTGGATTTTCTAATATGACCGCGAAACTAACAGACAATCCATGCATTGGAAGACTTTCGCATCACCAAAAATTAAAAAAAGCTCGAATGAGCAAGTCGAAACTGAAGGCCGTGTTGATCGTATTTTTCGATATTAATGGTGTAATTATGACAGAATGGGTACCTCAGGGAAAACTGTTAATCGACATTATTGACTTCAAGTCTTGACAACACTCAGAGAACGAGTAAGAAGAAAGCGGCCCGAGTTGTGGGAAAACGATTCTTGGATTTTGCATCAAGACAATGGGCCGGCTCACAGTGCCTTATTTGTTAAACAATTTCTAGCTAAAAATTGAAATCCAGTGCTTCAACAGCCCCATCATATTCACCTGATCTCGTTCCATGTGACTTTTGGCGCTTTGCGAAATTAAAAAGTGCGTTAAAGGGCACACATTTTGAGTCGGTTGACAAAGCTGTAATGACAAAAACGACGGAGATGTTAAAGACATTGTAAGAAAAGGATTTCCAACACTGTTTCAACCGATGGACAATTAGAATGTAGCGATGTCTTAAACGTGGAGGGGAGTATATAGAAGGGGAAAAATGTTAAACCATTGAAAAACATTAGTAAAAAGTTTTTACAGAGAAAATCTCGTTATTTAATAGCCACACCTGGTATGTGTATGTATATAGTATACTTACCGAAAAACATTCAGAACACAACTAATGTAGTGCCTAAAATAATCCGGGACCCAACTAGTAATAGAAATTTAAATTTCGAGACCTAACTCGTACGTAGCCTAAAAAACCTATACTTTTATAAGTTTGAAATTCACAAACAAGTCTATAAGGTATTTTATTAACTAACTATATAAGATACCTATTGAACCACGAAACTGTGTGACTCACAGTCCTCTTGGATAAAGTAAAATGAAAATAATCAAATAATCAAATAATTAAAAATAATGTCTATGCAAATAAATAATTTAGGAGGAATTAGAACTATAAAATCGATATTGTTTGACGGAACTAACGATAAAAAATAATATTTTATTTATATAGTTATTTTAACTCCTGGATATAGGTCACAACTCACAGTATTGTTTTTTTTTTATCGTTGGTGCATCAAGTAATGTCCTTATTTTTAGTCCTTAAAGTTAGTATCTCTGGAGAATTTTTAGACCGACAATAATTACAACGAAACAGGTAAATATTAAGAGGAAATTATACAGTCGTTTTTTATAAAGAGTTCTGTATATGAGATCGAATCAATAATAAAAATGATTTTTGGGAGACTATTCAAGGACGTAGATTGAGTTGCCTGGAGAACATAATATATATATATAATTTTTTAACGTTGCATTTTTATCTTATTTTATCTTTCGGATATTTTAATTTTTTTAAATTTTTCTGATACAATATATAATATTTTATATACTTATAATGTTTTAACGCATGTAGAGAGTGTATAAAAATGTATATATGTTTCACGTTAATATTATCTCTAAACATGACGAACATTTGATATTGCAGAGTCTGTCGATGGGCCCTCGTTACAACGAGCAGCCAGCGAAGGACAAACTTCGTCCACCTCATTCAAACAGCGTCGGTGACAAATCATCTTACATCCTATATACACATATATAGGAACAAAACGTTTTATTCTTAAGCTTTAAAAACGTACTATAGGAGTAGAATATAGAAACTTTTTTAATCGTAATTAAAAAATGGACTAATTGAAGCGGAGACCGTTGGCGATTGTAGGAGAGCCGGGAAGGAAATTACCAGGGACAGCACGTTTTAAGAAGCAACAAATTTAAAATGCGTTATAAAATTGTTTGTTCGCTAATTTTCTTTTTATAAACTTAATTTGTAACTAAAAATATTTTTACGTCTTGTATAAGAAGACACAGCAAAAATAAATGCGTGATTGCCTATGGTAACGGAATTCTAAATATGAAAGTACAGTTGTTTTTTTTTTTTGGAAACTATATATTATTGAGCTTAAACATACTTATTGTATATATTAAATATTAATTAAATAAAAATAACGCAGTGATATTATATATAACTAAAATGTATGTAGTCTACAAGGAAATTTCAAACAATTTTACCATTATTTCTCAACCAGATAATCATAATTTTTTATGACTATCCATATCTGTATATTATCTATAGATAATTAGTATTTATCCTTATTTATAGGTATATTTTTAGTTGTTTATATACTTAACACTGATCCTCAATCAGTGGTGGCTTTAGGGAGGCCCAGGGGACTATGCTCTCCCCAAATTCCTAAAAAATTTTATAATTTTTTGTATAATATACACAAATTTTACAATTATCAAATTAAAGTACTTAGTGGTTATAGTGGTTATCTATGGCATCTAATAAGCAAAAAAAAATAAAAAATAAAAAAATAAACCATCAACTCAATTTTGACACCTCCCACCCCGAAAAAAAAAATAATAATTAAATATTATAGCCGCCACTGTCCACAAATTGTGTTCTATCGAGAAACGATAACATATACTTACCCTTGCACATGACGATGCTGGTCCACGGCCATTTTTTTCGTAGGGCACAAATCGAACATGTTTTAAACATCTTTGACGAAAAACGTATTGTCTTCAAATCGTGCCGGTCGTATACTTCTATACCGGCCAAAATCTCACTTGGTTGGCTAAAAAAAAAAAAACATCATTAGAAAAAAATAATAAAATATATATAATATTTTTTCTATTTATTTAAACGTGTATTCGATCGCATACACTTACGTATCGGTGCTAGGATGTGAATTGTTGGTTTCATTTTCCATTATTTTCCCGATCGCGTTTGCGTGTTAAATTATTAAAAATAGTGTATACAAATGTACTTAATTGTTTTACGAAAAAATATATTCTATATAATGTTATATAGTACTTTTTAACAATAAATAAAAAACTACAGAAAAAAAGAAAGAAATAAAACAGAAACGTTGTCAACGAAAATACGTTTATCATATGGAGATTTCTATCGATTTAATTCTCTTTAAAGTTGAACTGTAAATAATATTTTCACCCGTATAATTAATATAAACTCATATAGGTAATTAAAACTAAAATTGATTTAAAAAAATACTTTTTTGTTAGTATTAACTTAGGTTAATACTTAAATAGATTATTTATTTGCTTCATATGCAAGGGTGGGTAAATTAGTGATTTTTGTAACTTATTAAATTGTTTAATTAAATTAATTTAGCGTCCAATAAATTGACAAGCTATGAAACAGATATATTCTGATATAAATTTTCATCAAAAATATTGATTGAGACTCCTAATAAATTGAAAATATTTTGAATCTGGAACTGAAAAAAAATAACCCAAAAATTTAAACTGTTTTTACACCGTACCCGAAACTCAGAAAAAAAAATTAACCGTTTTTTAACCACGTACCAGGTACCCGGAAAAATGAAAACCGGTTTAAACCTGTAACCCGATTCCTGAAAAAATTTAACCAGTTTTTACTCCCTGTTATAATAAGTAAAAAAAAAAAAATTCATCAACTTTTTATTACTAATCTAAGCCGTGTAAACCTTGAATGTACCGACTATAATTACTGACTGAATTAAATTCTATCAACTTATTTCCCCAAAAAAAGTTAAATAAGCAAAAAAAAAAAAATAATTATACAAAAACATGTCACACATTCTTTCACTATAACTTGTCGACTGGACTTAATTGACTTAGTTCCAGAGTGAGTGGTCGTAACGGCCACCTAAACCCCCTTTCTCGTCGGGCCTGGTTACACCTTGTGTTGTACACCTTTTCCGTTGCCATATCCGAAATATTTTTAATAAAAACGCCGATTTGCATGCTGAAATATTGTGCAATACGAATATGATCACATCCCTTGTGGTGCATTTGGGCCACTCTGCAATGCGCATATGCGTTGCTCCGATAAAATCATCTGAATATATTTTGGAAATTAAAAATATGGGTTTCTATTAAAAAAATGTATAGTGGATAGTTAATTAGGGTACATTGGATAAGGTGAAAATTATAAGAATACTATATAATATTCATGAGTATATCTACATATAGTATAGTGTTAAAATTTAAAAGTTTCTAAAATAAAATTTTCCAAAATTTAAATACTATCCCAAATAATGAGCTTTACATAATACTTATGTTAAAAGAATGACCATGTATATATGCCTATTAATTTATGAATTCCATACGAAATATATATATATATTATATATATTTATGTATATATACTATGTCTTTATATATATAATTTTTCTGTGCGTGTGTATGTCACTGAACTTCTCCTAAATGGCTGGACCAATTTTGATGAAACTTTTTATGTGCCTATTTGAATGGGTCACTCGATGTTTTAGATTCACAATTGGAACTGGTAGGTGACGCTGCGATGGGGTTCTAGGATTTATTTTTTTTTATTTTTTTACGAAAATAGTTATTTTTATTTTTTAAGATTTTTTGCATATCATAACATATAACCTCAAAATTTCATCCCCCCCTCAATATTTAAAAATAAAAATTGCAAAAATCGTAAGTTATTGAATAATTGACCAATAACAAGAAACAGGACTTTTTTTTATATATCACGTTTCTAAAAACACTGTTGAAATTTTTTATTATTTTATTTTTTTACTGCAGAATTGTTCCAAATACTTTCCTGAGTGTCCTCACGTCGCCGATTTTTTAATTTTTTTTTCTGAGATGGAGAGGGAAGAGACGTATTGTATTTATGATATTTATGGTGTAATGATAATTAAAAATTAAAAATCAAAGTAGCGAATGGTGAATCGTAGTGAAATGTAAAAGTAGTGAAATGTGAACGTGCTATTTAAACTACGACAAATAATCAATCTAATATAATAAACTTGCAAATAATTAGTGAATTTAAAGCAATAGAAATGGATTATTTTCCATCGATACAGTTATATCAACAGTAAAGAATCGGTACATTTTCTTACAGAGTTCTTAAATTCACATAAATATCATCTGGTATGCCTTCACATAAAATATTATTAAAGGTTGAAGTTCCAATTATATTATTGAAAAAATTCGAATTCTTCTAGGTTAGGCAATGGGACTAGGCTCTATGTCACTTATCTTACAAAAAAATATAATTGAAGCTGAAATTTTGACAGGTTGTGCTAAAGGAAAAAAAAAATTTTTACTCCAACGATTTTCCAGTTAAATTCAGAAGAGTTTCGTTTCCAATAAAAGTTCGTGTTGCAATGACAATAAATAAAGTGCGAAGTTAGACATTAGCCCATTGTGGAATAGATTTGGATAATAATTGTTTCTCACATGGACAATTGTATGTAGCATTTTCCAGAGTTGGAATAGCTGATCATTTATACGTTTATGCACCACAAAATAAAACTCCAAATTTGTGTACAAGAGGTTTTGACTTAAGTCATTTGTTAGTACATTACTTCATTCAGAGTTCTATCTAGGTATAATCTATGTACCTATAATAAAATTAATATATAATAAGGGTATAACAATATGTTTATAGAATCATATTTAAATATCATAAGTTAAATTAAACTACTTAATATATTACTTATAATACTATAAGTATTATAGTATTATATACCCGGCTAGCTCAGTCGGTAGAGTACCAAACTCTCAATCTCGGGGTCGTGTTTTCTAGGCCCACGTTGGGCACCATTTTATGGAATGGTAAGACTTTGTACAAATGAAGGATCTAAGTTGGTAATTTGATAAAATAAGATATAATGGATATAATATAATAGTATAAATAATTAACATTACTAATGGGTGTGGCTCATCATTACTTTTATTATATTACTTAAAGATTATGTGTAAATTTCTTAGGGTGTCTAACGGTTAATTTCAAATAGATACTTACCTTGGTGTATATTTTAAGATAACATGTTAAACACTAAAATCTTGTATAATATGGAATATGATAAGGATTTAAGGTATGAAAAGGAGGTCGTGAGTACGATAAATGTTACTACCTACACAAAATATACTTTTCGGTATTATTACAGAAATATGTGTCTTTAATTCAAAGATTTTTGGAATTTTGGTTCCTCTAATTCAAAAACAGAATCAATGTACAGGTGATCTGTTAAGCCCCTGCAATCAAGTCAAGTCTCTGAACTACGTCGTACCAAAACTATCAAAGCACTGAAGTTAATCAATCGAAGAAAATATGACAATCAATGATTACCTTTGAAATAAATAAGATAATTGAAATAAATTAAACAAATTGAATATGAAATTGCACAAATAAAATAATTGTCTACAATACACAAATATAGGAGTAGAGTAAATATGAAATAGAATGGCTCAACGTACGTTACAAATTAAGGTTGTAAGGTCAATTCGAAACGTACGTGAAATTTACTCAAAAGGAAAAACTGATCACCTCCTCAATCAAAAAAAAGAGCAGTGTACTCACGAGAGCCGATGGAGAAAGAAAGACGCCCGAGCGTATGTCGCGAAGGCTTAAATTATAACCTCGTCCGTCATCCCCGCCTAGTTGTACGGAAAACGTACCGGAATGATTGATTTTATTAAACATATGATTGTACGCCTAACAAAAATGTTTTGAGTCAAAATAACACCTGTTGGCTTAATCATTAATTACTACGTTTATATGATGGCGTTAAAACGGTTTGAAATCAAATCGTTTTAATATTATTTAAATCGGTTTAAATTTTAATCTAAACATTTTCATAAGGCATAGAGATGTGAAGTAAGGAAAACATCAATTTACAGTATGAACATGTGCAAAAAAAAAAATATTTTTATAAAAATATTGTATTGTATTTCCTACCCTGTTTATACCTTAATTAATTCATTGATGAAAATTAGTGTAAATTCAAACAAAGTGAATAAAGTATTTCAATCTCTCACATATGGTCACACTGTAATTCGCTGTTTAGATTGCTTCATATTGCTATGCATACGAGTATAATAATATGTAAATGTATCTCTATATTATTATCATAGATAATACACAATGGATAGGCTATGTGTATACAGTTTGTATAGCGGGCAGCGTTCCAGAATAGAGAAGAGAGATAGCAATATAAAATTGCCATCTTCCATCCTACTCAGCAAGAAATATAT
>JAIPRL010013159.1:0-10955 GCA_025469235.1 Pemphigus obesinymphae
TTATTTGGACAGTTTTGTCAGACAAATTTATTTTAAAAATAATTTTCAGACAAATTTGTGAAAAGCCCTTGTTTTTCTTATTACTCTACCACAAATATTTCATAGGAATGACAGTGATTGAGGAGAGGCCGCAAATTCTGTTCATTGCCAGGGGCGCTATTGAGTCTTGCTACGGCCCTGAACATGTTCGAATTTCAACGCTCGACGCTCCTGAAATATATTTGTTGGCCGTGAATAGTAGATAGTGGTTGTGTGGTAGATTTCTTTATACCTTTTTAATCTAGACCAGCCTGGATTTTAATTTAAATAAATTATCAAAAATAATATTATTTTAAATGGAAGGTACACCAGCTATTATATTTTAATATACCTACTCAATATTTCCTAATTTATTTATTTTAAATTATAATTATATATGTTTAAAATTTGTACTTTCCATTGCAAGCAATATTAAAAGTAAATTGTTCTTATGTTTTTGTATTTTTCTTTAATTTTTTATTACTATGAGTAGGTACTTACCTTTTAGTTGGGTAAAGTCTTTCTGCAGGTGATATTGGTTTTTTGAAATTAGTAGTTTTTTTACTTAAACGATGATTAATTTTATTTAAAATAAAATCGTATGTTTCGACAGACATTCGAAGATATTCGAAAAATCTCGTTGGAGATTTTCTTAAATCATAAAATAAATAATATAATTCTCCATAAATTAATTCTCCATTATGATTATATACCACTTACTTCTACTTATTCTACAGTGAATACATGATGTTTCGGCTGCTTTTTGAGGAAAATTAACTCACATCAGCAGGAGTGGCGTTTCGAATGGCGTGGCCCCGAGCAAATTCATTTTTCGGGGCCCTACTTTTTTTTTTTTTTATTAACTCCGGCAAAATGTTATAAATGTCAACCAAATGTGAAATACCTTTAACACTCGTAATATGGTGGTGAAAATTATGCGCAAAAAGAGTAAATAAAAAATATTGTGTTTTTCTTCTCGATAAAATATATGTTCATAGGGCCTAATTCATATGGCGCTGGACCCTATAAGCAACTGCTTCGATCGCATTGCCCTCCCGCCGGCCCTGCATGCCAGTAGACTCATATTATAATTCAGAGTAGAAAAATATTGAAATAATTAACACTCGCAGAAAAACTTAAATTGTTTACGGAAAAAAAAAAAATTTCATTAAAACTCCATAAAGTCCGTGAAATCAAAACTAAAAATTTCTGACAACATGTTTTCGATATATTCAAGAAAAGCGTAATATTTTCTAAGGAAATAAAGATTTGGAATATTTTGAGTCTATGTTTAAAATACTTATAATCATGTTCTAAAAAAAACATTTTCAAAAATTAACATTATATAGATTTATTGAAAATTTAAAACTTAAGAGGAAGTTGCCTTCGAATTTGCTGTCTCCGTCTATCTATAATGGGTAATATAGTAAAGTTACACTACGCAAAATAATAAATGTGGTATGTAAAAAACCTATTACCAGTTTTCAAAATGAGAATATTTTCTAGAAAATGACATATTCTTTTTGTAAAATATTGTGTATTAAACAAGTTACAGCGTTTTACTCGTAAGTTTTCCTTTTTTTTTAAAACACTGTAACTTCATTGATAAACAATATTTTACAAAAAGGATACCTATGTCATTTTCTAGAAAATATTATTATTTTTTTTAAATTGGTAATAGGTTAATTTGGTTCCTTGAAATTGTAGGATCTACGAATATGACAACAATATACTGACAAAATTTGTCTATTATTTATTAATATTATTTTATTGATTGATGCCGGACGATAGTAATTAGAATATACTCGTATAATACGAAATAAATTATGATAAGTTATAATAATAACTGAATAACAATTATTATTAAGTGAGGTATTCAACAAGCTAAAAATAAACATAAGAAATATTCGCGTAGTGAAGAATTAGCCATCCCAATCTGGTCAATTAATTTACTTAGATTTAGACAACAATTATTGAATTATTATAGTTGTTAATTTATTATTCATGTTTTCCATTAAAATTATTTGATTAATATTCAAAATTATTTTGTGGTAATATAGTGTTTGTATATTATGTACTATTTATAATATTATTTTTTTATAAAATGATATAGGTATGTATTTTTAATAAAAAAAAAAAAAAAAAAAAAAAAAAAAATAAAAAAACACTGAACAAGAATATTTAAAAATATATAATATAATTATTTTGACTAATTTATTTAATTGCTTATATTTAAAAAGTAGTATTTTTCTTAGATTATAACAAACAATAAATGTTAAAAAATTAGTATCTTATTTAGAAAAAATAAATGATCTTACATAAGCCGTGTTTTTTACAAAGATCATGCATTTCGAATATAGGCTTAAACAAAATTATCATAAATCATAATGTGATAAATATTATAGTTATTATTCAATACTACTTGTATAGTATTACATTATATATATATATATATACACTACTGTCAGAAGGATATGAGTTTTCAAAAAGATAAAATTCGGTCAATAAGTCGTTGTTTTATCTGTGTATTATGTAACTATATAGTACTCAATTGAAATATTTAAATGGTTATATTCTTTTGAAAGAGCCGCAAAATAAATATATCACTTACACAGCAATTATGTGTTATTTAATTCAATTTTAATTATTTTTATTTGTATTTTCATAGCTGATATAGTTGTAGCTGTAGCTGATATAAGGTACTAATTTAAAAATATATTAACCATACCTATACTACCTATATATATATATATATATAATATATTATGTTTTACAAAATAATTGATCGTTACGATCACTGTAAAATAAATCATCATGTTTATGATTAATGTGAACCTATTGTGGTACACTAGCAAATGTTCAAGAAAAAATTCCTATAATATATTCATATTAATTTTGATAAAAATAATATTTATTTTCATATTAAAACTTCGAAGACGGCATTTAAACTGAATTTTAATCATAATAAAAATATTAATGTTTTCCTAAAAGAATAAAAAAATGTTTTACAAACCAAACAAATTTTGTTCCTAATAATAACATTTACAACTAATCGATAGCTTCAATGTAAAACATTTAATATAATATAGAACATACTATAAATTCTAGTTTTTTTTTTTTTTTTTTTTTTAAATACTTACCCTACTCTTAGACATACTTTTTATAATTTCGTAATAAATAACTCATATGTGTTATTCAAAGTTCTTGTGCCGCAGAAGTATATTTAAATTTTTTTTTTCTCTAAAAATACCGATGCTTCAATAGTTTTGTACAAACATTTTACAATAGCTATAATACAGTTTTAATTTTTAAGTTTAGATGAAGTAGAACAGGGAGAAATGTTCTCTGTGCATTTTTACGGCTCTACTATTATTTTTAATCGCGAAATCTACATTTTTAATTATTATATGTTTATTAAATATACAATGCACTCCAATAGCCAATATTTTATTTCAGGATAACCATTTTTAATGTATAATATATATAATATATATAATAGGTAGTATTACCTGTCTTTTTATTGAATACTTGAATACACACAATTTTATTTTAATAAATATGATATTTATATTATCATATATTATGATAATATGTTAACATAATATGTTTGTAATGAGTGCATATTTGTTTGCGTTTGTTTCATTATTTATTAGCTATTACTTACACATATCATTTATATTATATATAATATGTATATACGTATATATCACAATATTTATTGTTTGTAAATTAAAATTAGTAAATCATCATTTTTGAGAACCATACTATAGTTTTATAATTAATTTTCAATCATTACATAGTGTTATTTTTTTACACTATTTAACACAGACAAATATTAATAAACACATTTTTTTTTTAAATTAAAAAAAAGAATTAAAATAAATTGTTTTTAACTACATTTTTTTAAAAGTTTTTAAACTCGTTTGTACCTCGTATATTACAGGCTACATACTCGACTTTTGTAAATATAAAATGTACATTGTTAATCGTTAATCATTCAATTTTATTTTATTTATTCATGTATTGATAAAGGCAATAATGAAATTTTAAAATGTCTCTTTATTGTACAATACTGAGGCGTATTATTTGTTGGGGGAGGTCGTTAAGCGAGTTAACCCCCCCCCCGGTGACCACCTTATCATCAGAAATATCTACTTGGGTTTTTCGTTAATCTCTTATATTACTATTCGACTTAAAGTAGATAATTGATAATGCTCTTTTAGAAAAAGTGAGAAATGTTCGAATTACCTATTCATATAAAATAAATTACCAAAAAAAAAAAATTCGAAAATGAAAAACGCACGCATATGTATACAAATTTATTAGGATTGTTTGCTCTTGATTTTGGAAATAATGATTGTAGAAACTTGTACCCAATCGCTGATATCCATAAGTATTTTAGTAATTTTAGGTTTCTAAACACAAGTTTAGGCAGTATATATCCCCGTTGTGTCTGTGTCCTTCTGTCCAACTGTTCGCCCGTCCATCTGTTCGTAGTGACTATAGAGCATAATAAAGTTACGAGTTTTTTGATTTGGTTACCAGGCAGATAGGTATTTCTATTAAATAGTTATGAATAATTATTGTTGATTTGGATTTTAGTTTCTAGGGAGACATTATTATTCGTCTTGTTTCAATATATTTTTAAATTGTTGTATAAAATACGTTTAGAAACCGGGAATTTAGCACGCTCGCGGAGTGAGCTTTCCTAACTTGTTTACATCATACGATATTAAACAAAACTTTATCGATTTCGATGGTTAATTACAGAATGTAAGATCTGAGATTTTAAAGTTGAAATATTTGGTTTTAAGACCTACAATAAATACAAAGGAAGTCGTAAGTGACTAGTCACTATATGCAATATATTATCGTGCGTGATTGCATGATATAAGAAGAAGTACGATTAAACATATATATCTATAACTAAATTACATTATTTATATTTATAATAGTTTTAAATATTGTAAGATTTGTATATTTTATAGATATTTTCAAGACTTTTATAATGTATTTTTCAGTCAAATACGGCAAACAGTGGGATAGGAATATGTGCCAAAAATTATATACCACTGATAGAACTAATAGGCCTATTGCTATTTAAAAATCATTTCATATGCCCCCCCCCCTTTCACTCACATTAAATATTACTAAATGGTACAACAAATAGTGTAAAACAAATGATAAAAAAAAAAAAAAAAAAAAAAAACGACATCCCGAAGAATGGAAATATAATTTAATCGCACTTTTGATTTTTCAAGTCAACAATTCAATGAGTTATATTATATTGAATTATGTATATTAGACCGGGAAATATCGGACGTTAGGTTAGAGTACCTACTGCTAATCTTAAACGAAATCCATTCGTACAAATAGGTATATAGTATAATATTATTATAGGTATACGAGAGTTTGGTCAATTATATTTTTTGTCGGCAAGAGACCGAGATGATTTTTGTTTATCGTATAGACAATTATAAATATTTTATTACTCGATATGAACACGTTAATTATTTTTTATGATAATTTACGAACATATTGTGAGGAGTCACGATTATCATTCTATATAGATAGGAACCATCATAATACGGATCAGTGTATGAGTTTGTATAACAATTATTATTATTGTAGGTTAGGTATATCGTTCGATAAATATCTGTAATTCGATGCGTTTACAAAATATAGGACATCGAAACATGTTAGATTATCAGTATATATAGGTAGGTAGTTTACCGACCATTTTCACGTCGAACACGACGAAAACGGTGTTTTATCGAAGCTTAATTGAAAATTCGAGTATCTAAATATTGCCTATCGGATACATTAGAGTGCTTTAACAGTGCATTTACATTAGTTTATACCATATATAGTACCTATATTGAAGCGTCACATTTTAATTACTACGCCATAATGTACTGTTTATTTTACACTTGTTCCGCCGCCTAACAACAATCACAAATAATAAAATCGATATGCACTTACGCTGTGTAGGCACTCGTATAGCTCTATGAAATATATATCACCTACATAGCTATTACATAATATATTATATCATTATACAGACTGTTGAGGATAATTTTCATTTTTTCATAATTGCAACCGCAACGTTTCGTTTTAGCAATAAGGTGTATTGTATTTCGATTGTTGACTTATAATAGGAAAATGTAACGAACGAATTTACCGACTTTAAATGCAATATAAACAACATTCTAATCTGTTTATGGTGCAGGACACGCGAAGACCGTGAAAGTGGAGGTCATTTTTTTTTTTTTTTTTATAATCTTATTTTCGTAATAAAATACAATTTCAAAATTATTATTTCTCGAGGTTATTTATTTCGCATTTAAAACCCGAAATTCTTAGAAAAAAATTTGACATTTTACACACCGTAGCGTTCTGGTAGGGATTTAGCTAATTAAGAGGACATCGTACCTACAAATTTTCAGTGAAAAACTTGCATTAGCATTTATTCATTTTTATCTACTTACAAATATTATCTATAGTTTCCTGCGTAACCTTTATTTTTGTTGATATATATATTAATTTTTTCACGATTTATAGTTATTTAAAAAAAACCAAAAAATTTATTTTTTAACGACTCATAAAATGTATGCTGTATAATTTTGTTCTCTGTAATGTATTTTTCATTTCATCTTTCTACGATAAGTTTAAGGAATTTTGTGGTTGACATTTTTTATGCAATTTAAAGAAATATGAAAATCAAACATTTTAAAAATATTTAAATATACTTAATGTACTTAATATTTTAAGAATAGGCTTATATCAACAATCAATGCCATTTTTGTTGTTGTGTAATCATGATATTTCTTGAAAAAAAAATGTGTTTATGCATTTAAAATTTTTATTAATACAGTTTTATAATAACTTGATAATTTTATTAACATTTTTTTTAATATCTTGAAAATATAGTAGAAAGATGAAACAAAAGACAATTATAATAGCTGACAAAATTATCTAAACCCTATTTTACCGTTTTTTGATATATTGATTTTTTAAGATAAATATATATTATAAAATGTTTAAAAAAATCATTTACTTATAATACTGTAAAAATGTACAAATCTAAAATCAGTCAGATAGATAGGTCACTAGATCATGTTGTTAGCTATAATTTTTTGTTTTTCTATATTTCTAGCATGTTTGTAGGTTAATAAAAATGAGAAATGCTAATGTAAGTTTTCCATTGAAAATGTATCCTCTTAAATTGTGTCTATATGGATTATTATATATCAATAATTGTGTGCATTTATTTGTATTTAACTACATTTGAATACATACATAGCAGAGCTCTCACTGATTTACTTTAAATGCTAAACTTTTTATACTTTTATAATTTAAATAATATAAGATAATTAGAAAATTTTAATGTAATTGAAATGCTTTTAAAACAACTTTCTTGCTATTTATCCGATATTTAGAATATAATAAAAATAACAAGTATAGCTGGTATTTACGTATATTTATGATTATATTAAATGTGTGAGTTTTTTGAATATGAACATTTCAAATATTATACAATTGAAATAATGGTAGTTTTTTTGTAAATATCTCTAAAATTTAAACATAAAATATTTAAAAAATAAATGAATATAGATAGGCACATAACATTTTCTTAAGATTTTAAAGGCATAACTAATTATAGTTATATAATATAATAAATATTACAATTTTAGTTCTTAAATTTTACGAATTGCGAATTTCATAAGACTAAAACTATATTATATATATATTTTAGATTTTCAAATTGTATATATTTGAGTACTTAACCAAAAAATGGATAACATTTTTTCAAAATTATTGTTATTACCGTATGATTACAATAATAACTCAATTATTTATTGACTATAACATTTAAAATTTTTTTTTTTTAATGTTAATATTTAGATTTCTCAGACCTTTGTGTTAGTGGTAAGTGGAGGAAGCGGTAGTTATATCGCTAACACTGCATCATGCAATTAAATACATTTCAGTTCTATGTCTGAATTTTTCAAAAACAGTTTTTTCAATAATTCGTATATTATTATTACGAATGGTCTATCTTTTAAGCTTACATCGGTAGTCTTACGACGAATGTTAACAAAGATATAAAAAACAAAATAATTAGAAGAATAAATAAATATTTAGAGTCGATAGAACTTTTTTGTTCTTAAAAATTATAGTCAATTCAAAAAAATTCTGTGTGAAAGAATTCACATTTTTGTCAGAACAAAACAGTTGTATGTATATCACATGATATCACTGATAGGGTAAAATTTACGGGTAAGCAAGCGAGATAACCAGAAATATGTTTTATAATTATTATGGTGTATTGGTATCACTTCAACAATATTTTATATCATAAATTTATATTCTGTAATTACGATTGGGAACAAAAAATTTCTATCGTGCACTAATTAATTATTTGTGAGTAAGTACATAAATGTGTTATGGATAGTACTCTTTTGTTTTAACTCAATATTGTTATGGTTTTTGATTGATTATTAACTCTGTGTTACTTTTCTGCATTTATCTAATGATAATTATGATCAATTAGATGTTTTAGAATTTATTTATATTATTTTCATCTCTAAAGAACGCACTGAAAAAAAATCAATCATTAAACTTTAAAAACGCTCTCTTGAAAAATGTATAAATCAGATATAAGACTATTTTGTTCTCACCCACGATTTGTTCATTGCCAGGCAAAGAGTCATGATATGAAAAATGCTTTTTGACCTTTAAAATTATTTGTAATACATATTATATTCTACAATCGAAGAATATGGGAAAAAAGTAATGAGTTTCTTAAAAGTCAACAATCAAAACCTTCTTCAAAAAGGCTATTTAATCATCCAAATAAATACGATTTTTTCGTATTTCGATTCATTCTATACAATATATATGTATAATAATTTTGTAAAAATATATATATATATATGTATGGCTTAGGTCTAAAAGGGCGCAACTTAAATACTATAATATAATAATAATATAAATACTATAATAGCTAAGATACAAGAGTTATGATGTTGGAAACATAAAAATTTAGTTCTATTTCTAAAATGTCTAATTTGACTTCGGCCTTATAGCAGTACTCATGGAGAAAAATGTACAAGGCTAATGCTTATATTAGCCCTTTTAAAATTAAACTTTCTGTATAATATTTTTTACATTGGCCACACTGTTTGATCAGATGTTATTATTATTTGTGTCAATTAATCTATTGTTAAAATGACCACAAATATATTTTATAATTTTAATCTATTTATATATATATATTAAAACATGACGACTGAAATTGTTTTTGCATTTCGATTTTGTTATTTATTATGTTTATATTCTTTATAGTAAAATACTTATTAATAATATTATATAGAAGATATTACAATAAATTGCTAAAAAAAAAAAAAATAAATAAATAATTCAAATATGAGCCAATGTCTCATATTTTTTTTTTTCGTTTCAAAGACATTGATGCGTCAATTAAAAATTGTCATATAAAACGCAAATAACGATTTATATGGGTACCTACCTATACGAGAAGACAAATCGCAATGTGTTTAGAGCATTTCGAAAGTGTTCACCGAAAGCTCAATTAATTATGTCAATAAACGGTAAGAAAAAAAAAAAGAAAAAAAATGTCTACAATATAGGTTAAACCGAATGACTTTTGAAATCCGGTTTTTATCGCCAAAAGTCGCGAGAAGTGAGATTGACCGACTCGAGCCACAGGATGTACAAATTTATGTACAAAACGGTAGGTGTATAATATGATAATAATATATATATATATATATATATTATAACGAGGCGGGAAATGGGAATTAACACACGATCGAGCGGTAAAAAACTGGTAACCTATGCGGTAAACGCCCGTGAAAAATGTTGCGTTATACGGACGGGGACAGCTCTTTCGCCCCGCGAGATACGTATCTATCGCGCGATATTATTATCATAAAAATATACCGTGTCCGGTCGTCTCGCGTACACGATGATAATATAGTCGTACCCATATAGATAATATGTCGCCCCGGACGGAATAGGTTTTCGCGTTATTTATGTCCTTGTCGACGTATGGCCGGCGAACACGGTGTATAGAAAAACGTATACCTATACGTAATAGTACGTTGTACGTAGTGTATATTCGTATGTCATATTATTATTGTGTATACGGTGTGTGTGTAATTAAATCGATTTTATTCGCGTCTTTGCGGCCTCGGAGGGGCTGGCTCGAGTTCAACAAAACGACGCTTTCCGTCGGCACCCCGGGATCGCGCGAATCGGCCGATAACAATGCCGTATGCCCGTATAATATATACGTTATGACTATTAAATAAACTATACTCTAAAAACATATAAAATACCTATTACCTATAATATTACAAATCATCGTTAAAGGGCGAAAAATTCATAATACGTACATGAAAGGGTGTATATATAGCCTATAGCCAGTGCCGGATCTAGAGAATTTGCCGCCCGGGGCAATAAGTAATTGTAGCGCCTCTTTTTAAATTTTAATAAGCAAAAAAAAAAAAAAAATCGTCAATTCCTATTAAAAATTAAGTGCCCTCAAAAATCACGGTGTCTTTTTTCTGCACTCGTATAGATAATAAATAAAATGCACTTTCACGTGGAATTTGCGTTATCTATTGCACTCTGTTGACACCAGATAATTCTAATCATTATCATAGAAAAAGTGTACACCAGAGGGGTGCGTTCGAATATTCGGAGTTAGAGTAGAGTAGTGTAGAGTAGAGTAGTGAGTAAAGTTGGGTAATGTAGATAAGAATAGAGTAGAGTTTAATCACAGAATAAATTGATATCCGAACAATGATAATATCTTTTGATAAGTGACCCGCGAACACGTTTATAATTTAAAACAAGGATTTTAAGTTTTCTTTATATTCAAAAATGGAACAAGATGATTCAACAATATT
>JAIPRL010013160.1:0-10954 GCA_025469235.1 Pemphigus obesinymphae
ACTACATAGTACATATTATTATATAGATTATAACTGAATTACCCGTTGTTGCCCGGTTTTACTTGGTTCTGTTTTAAATATAAAAATACAATCACAAAAAAGTATTTATTTGACAATGTTAGCCGTGCTTATAATTATGGCGGTTTTTTTATTTAATATTATTTACGATCGTAATTCGATGTCACCAGTATGATATTAAGCGCTAGTTGAACGTTTCCACAACCGATTAAGGGAGTCAGTTTGAGGGCAGAATGATAGCCGATTATTATATGCCGTTGGGCATCCATACTATCTTAATTCGTGGTTCATACCAAGATATTTCGAGTTATCAATGATAAGTGGCATAGAACAATACTGATAGTGTAGGTATAGGTATTATGGTATAAACAATGATAACATCGCATCCGAAAACATGTTCTTTTCGGGTTTTGTACCAACGTTTTAGAAAAATCGTAAATTAGGTACGTATATAGTTTGCAGTTATTACGACTTCAAACTAGTATTAATTGTAAGTATATTTATGTTATTAAGTGGGTATATCTAATGTATATATTAACAGTACACATCAGCTATTTTAATATTATTATAGGCATCATTATATTTATCATTATAATATGTACCTAGATTAGGTGCGTACTGTGGTATATATAATAATAGTATTTCCATTATTACAATATTAAATATATAAATTATAATATTAAGTTTTGTTGACATTTTTCAAAATATTTTTTTCGCCCATGAAATTTGTTTGAAAAATGATTTAAAACAGGTATTGAACCCATAGTATCTGCAGCATGTTAAGTTTGAGGATTCTCAATTTTTTTGTATATATGCATATTAATATATATAAAATTTAATTGTATATTTCGTGTCTATATGAATACGATTCATATTTCAGCATCCTCACGAAAAAAAAGATAAAAGTAATATTTTTGGTCTTATTAATTATTAATATAATATATTATCAAGTACTACTTACCTATCTATATGTTATAAATACCAAACTAAATAACTTAATTTTATTTAGGCTTTCAAAGGATGACTACGAAACAACTAACATTAAAATATACAATATATGTAATGAGTTGTATGTCTTTTGCAAAGTATTGAAAAGAAAATTGATGATTATTTTAAATGTGTATCTACCGAAAACAATATAATACATGAATCATCATTTGATGATGGTTTGTACTGGCTTACAGACAATGACAAACAACTCGAAATTCTGGAGGAGGAATATTAAATGAAAAATATTTTAAAAGTTCTCTAGTGAGTGAATTTTAATAACAGTTACTATTTGTGATATGTATAATGTGTAATAATATAAAAATACTATATTGTATTAATTACATGTTTTATTTTTAAGTGAAAAAATTGTCGTTAATGAATTCCACTATACCGTGGAACGCAATGTACGCAGAATTTTGAAGTATGTGTTTACCGATGAACTCCTTGAAAATTATTTTCACACCGGGTTTAAAAAACCTAAAAAACAGTTTTCGAAACTACTGGCTTGCCAAATTATTATGTAGGTAATACCTATTGTAAGTTATAATTTATTTAAATTTATAATACTAATACTATTATCATTATAATAATATGCATTTATTTTTTTTATTGTAGTTTACTATATATCAAATAACCAATTATATAGGTATATAATGTGAATATTTTTTTTTTTTACCACCAATACAATTAAATATATTAATAATTGAGTTATAGTTTATAGATTATTTAATTAACATTTTTTATGGGGGGAGGGGGGACATGTTGTTGGTAAACGAGATATGTTTATATTTCTGGTAATTTAACGATAAAAATATTTTGTAATCCGCTGAGAATCCGAAAAATATGCATATATAGACACACGAATCGTATATAGAACGTTAAAAGAATTACGCACAAATTATAATATGTTTAGCATATAATATAATACGATATAGGTACCTACGCCATTTCGCCGGAGAATAATATTATCATATTGTAATGGAGTTTTTTTTCTTCTTCTCTGTATCGCGTGCATATCGCGTATAACGATAATAATATTATGATAATATATCAATATGTGTATATACTTAAGATATATATGAAAAAAAAAAAAACAAAAATCAAAAATTCAAAATCCCATTTCGTACGATGTACGTCGAACCGCATATGCGCGCGGTCGGTACGACGACAACGTGTTATTTATATTTTTGCAAATCGATTTGCCGAAAAATCGTCTACCACGTCTACCGCGTGTATGTGCGCCCGTATAACCACCCCGTCACGGATGGTGGAGGGGGGGGGGTGGGCTGATCTACTCCGGCCGGCCGGAAAATGATTTCCGCGCGTAATAAATAAACATTTGTCTTCCGATCATTCGGTATTGTCTACACGTCGCCGCGGTGTTCGCGAAATGGCTTATTGGCGTATTCATAAAGGAGTTTCGCGATTTGTTTCATATTCAAATTCAACGTGCGTACAATAAACGGACCGGAACGAACGATTTCCACTCGCGAAAAAAGATACGCTATCATCTCTGCCGGGCACCGGACCGCTGCGCTCGCAGTTGTTGGGTTAAGAGAGAGGGGGGGGGGTTCCACGGCCCTTTCCCCCCACCACCGCTGTCCGAGCCAATGTTTGTAGCTTATAGGGTGTATTTCAATAAATGTTTTTAAAAATATAGTGTTTTTTTTTTCAATAAAAAAAAAAAAATCATTATTTTTGTAAGTACCTGTATATTTATAGACCTGCAAGGGCCAACAATTTTCGGCCCGGCCCGGTCCAACAGTTTTTTTCTTAAGCCCGGCCCGGTCCGGTCCGAAAATATTTGCAAAAAATAATCCTGGTCCGGCCCGGTCAAAAAATGTTTAAAATATAATACACACACGATGGCAACATTACTCACGAGGAGTACGCGGGATATTAAAATTGAAAACGGCAATAATAAATTAACTACCTATAAATATTATAAAAGATACAATATAAATATCGTATATTGTACCTTTGCACTTGTAGTGTCCCACATAGTGTCGTAGCAATGTAGCTGTAATCCAACGAATTTTCAATAAATATTCCAAATTAACATTTTTATTTTATTTTGGTACTTCCCGTGAAAAATAATAATACTATCCATATAATATTATAGTAGTGACTGTTATTGTATATAATTATGCATAAAAAAGATTTAATTACACAAGCTTCGAACTGTGAACTTATTGTTATAATTATATTTTATTTTACACCTACCTAATACAAGTTCGGTCCAAGGATTTTTTTCTTAAGCCCGGCCCGGTCCAGCCCGGTCCAATAATTGTACAAAAAAAAAAGCCCAGACCCGGCCCGGTCCAAAAAATTTACAAAAAAAAAGCCCAGGCCCGGCCCGGAAAAAATGGTAAGAAATTAAAAAATCCGGTCCAGCCCTAAGTATTTTTTTCGAAGTCCGGCCCGAAAAATTGTACAAAAAAAAAGCCCAGGCCCGGTCCGAACAAAATTCTTAGACTATAAAAAAGCCCGGTCCAGCCCTTTATTTTTTTCTAAGACCCGGCCCGGTCCAATTTCACTAAGGGCCGGCCCTTGCAGGTCTTTAGTATATATATTTACCTCTATATACCTAAATAATAATAGTTTGAAATGTTGAATATTATTGTACGATCTATATTATCATCACGATTTGTCGGCCTCCGCAAAATAATCATTCTCGAGAAATGCGATTTAAAAATTGTATGAACATTTCATAAAAGTATAGTGATCTTTGAAAAGACAGGCTTACGTATTACACACAATGAACTATATATATTGTGTACGTTATTTCTTATGATTCATATATACATACATAGGTACACATATACATATATGACTTATAAGTATCGTGCTTCACCCCATGGGTGTTCCCGAAGAAAATTTTTTGGAGGGGTAAAAATATGAAAAAAACAGATAATCGACTCATTTTTCCAATGAAAATCCTAATAATAATATTAATAGTTTGCCGACTTAAAATTCCGAAAAATACTTTATATTCAAAACGTGTAAAACAGCAAAAAAAAAAAATCCATCGACTTTTTCTACTATTTTCCCAAGTAAATTTCTGCTGACGCCCTTGGTGGACGCGCAGCGATGGAATCCGTTTAACATCCGATATTGTATACGTCTTATATCGCGTGCATACCCTTTTCACATATACGCCCCCGGCGAATCGCATTAATATATATGTAAAAACAAATGGACCGAAAATAGATACTTAATTGGCGTTTATTTTGGCGTGTACCACATATATATATGTATATATATACATCACACGCATAAGACGAAAAATATTTTTTCTCTTTTTTTGTTTTCAAGTTGTTGCAGGCGGTACAAAAAAAAAAAAAAGAAAAGCCAATCAGTAGATGTCGGAAGTACATCGCTCGTCGGGTAGAATAGTGACCCGGTGGTGTAGTCGTAAATAATGTTTTGGGTATACGCTTCAATTTTGCAATATAATTTATCTGTATGTATACCTCTGTACTTTTATTGTTTATTGTTTATTGATTTTTTTTTTAATAATTTGCTGTTTTCAAACGCTTTCAAAATTGGCCATGTGTTGTCCTATTATTATTTAACGTCTCGTAGAGTTTATTTGTATAGGATGATTCACAAAATATTGAACAAGAATACTCAATGATTAAATATTGTTGTATATCGAAATTATCTATACAATAGAAACATATATAATTGCGTTGAAGAATCACACGCCATTGTTAAATAAAATTACAAAATAATAATCATACGATGTCAAATAATATTTGGTAAATTAAGCGTAAACTATAGCGAATACTATAATTTCTATACATATAATATATTTTATATGTATACATTATACATTTATAGATACCTACTTTGAAGAAACGTTTCACGTTTTTCTCCCTGCACGATTGGAGATCAAATTACCTGTGGTTTAAAATTACTTAATACTGAATGTCGTATTAGTTGTTTGAATGAAACAAATGGTCTATAAAACATTAAGGAATAATATAGTTAAATGTTTTGCAATATATATATATATATATATACCTACCTAAGTATGTAAACATCCATCATTTTTAATGGTATATGTTATAAATCTATACTTTGATGGATCGTTTTATATTAAATATATTATATAGGTAATTGCCTTGTGTTAGAAGACAGTAATATCCCTTAAATTTATTCAAAATTTGATGTACTAAACTTATAAAAAGAAACATAATTATGTTATAGATGTATAAATATATGTACCAATTAGTACCATATTATTAGGTCTTGAAGTAAATTAATTTCATCGATAAAATAAGTACAACAAACGAATTATTAAAATATATAATAATTAATAAAAATAATTAATATTAAATTAAAAATTAATATTAATTATAATAATTTATAATAATTAATAACATATATATATATATCTCTAATATGTAAAGAAAAAAGAAAATAAATCCATAAAACTATTAAAAATGTAATACAAATAATTCTACACCTTTAAATATACTACTGCATATCAGACAATCATTAAGTGTTCTTATAACATAGGAAGGTAATTTAAATATTTGGTTGAAGACTGGCTTAGCTAGAACATTTCCAAGTCGATGTAACAATGTATATTTAGTGTGCTATTAGTACTCATGTAGTTTTTGACAATATACATTTATATATTTGAGATGGATGATTTTAAAACTGAAACCTTATTTGATATGAATTAAATATTTCAAATTTTGTTAGGCACTCATAATGTGTATTACTTAAAAAATAAAACAATACCTACAATTTAACATTAATAAGCCATTTCATTTCAAAATTATTAACGAACAACTTTACAGTATACAATAATTTAAATAAAGACAACAGAATCTATAACCTATTAATATTACTTAATCATTCTATCCATGACAGTGGTATAGAACAATTGACCAAAAAGTGATAAGCGTATTTTGGGATTTAGATGGCATTTTACGTATCTACTGTGATCTGTGGGTACTCTTCTAACTATCACTCCTATATAGGTACTGGGCCAACTATGCATAGCATACTTTATTTATTATAGTCTATAAATATCTTTGATTAAGTATTATGAGTAGGTATATCATTTATGAATTAATGAATCTAATATACTATATTATAATATAGCACACAACTACAAAGTATATTTTGTTCCCGCCTTTTTTTTAAAAACAAAATATGGAAAAACAGCAATTTCATAGGTGTAAAGTTACTATAGAACATGCGCGTGGACTTAAAAAATAGAAAAAATAAACATTATTAAATCGAATCATCTCTCTAAAGTACCAACTAGACATAATTGGCTACCGAAAACCGGGTAAGCTTGTAAAGGTTGGAGTACTCCAAAAAAACCACTAGTTTCCTCGTTATGCTCAGAATCAAAAATGAATTATTATCATTGACTTTACTTAATTTAAGTGATTATATATTTTTATTAAATAAAGTTAAACAGTTCGTAAATATTGTGTGAAAAAAATCATTATTAAAATAATATACCTAATATAAAAATAATTAATAATATTATTAAATATTAATGAACTTATTGAAGCAAAATGAACTATTAAAAGAAAGTACAAGTCGTTGAAAATATAAACTAAATTCAAGAAAAGTTAATTCAAACCAGTTATTTTGTATTAAATACCGTTTCCGGTAGAGAGGGGGCTTGTAATATTTTCACTTTATATAATTTGTATGTGTATTACCAACAGGGCCAGAGACTTTATGCCCTAAAAATCCTTAAAACATGTATGCATTTATACCATAAAAATATACAGAATCATTTAAATATGATCAAAAAGTATGCAATAAACCACTGAAATATTTACTAACTTATTATATATACATAAACTTATTACAAAATAAATGTAATAAAAAATAGTAATATTTAGGGCTAAGGACTAGGTTAATAAATAATAAATACATAATAATGGAAAAATTATTAATTTATTTAGATAGGTATAGGTACTTTTACAAATTTAATTATAAATTATAATTAAAATGAAAGTATATTAAAATAAGACGAGCGTGTATAGACTTTTTCTCTGGAAATCGATCAAAATTCATTTGTAATCAAAGGAAAAACGAAAATTCCAATTATTCCTATATTAATTCTTGAATCATATATTGATTTTATTTTATTTTTTACTAATTTAAATAAAAATTGATTTCTGGTTCCCATTGCGTCTTATGCTACACACAATTTATAATATCCAATTTTTAAAAAAAGAAAAAAAAATCAAGTGTTTTGCGAAAATAATATTTATAAAATATGCACTTTAATCTAAAAACCAAAACCAAAATAAAATAGCTAAATATGCACTTATGAGTAAAAATATGCCAAATAAAATTTTGTACCTGTATAAAACGTTTGTTTAATGAAACACATTTGTATATTATTATTACAGCACATGGCTATGTTTTTGATTTTTACTTGAAAACTTACAAGCTCCTCGAAGTCCCTATATAGCCCTAGTACTACTATCACATATAGTACATATACCTATACATATCTATACTTGTATATATTATATGTGATAACTTTTCGATGTCATTTAAATGGCGTTCGGGCGAGGGTTGAATGACATGTCCTCGTATATACGATATACTATCATTGTTTCTTTAACCATTATGATTTGCACCGAATATTATTTATCCGTGTACGAACTCGGCTTATTGGATTAACAGAAACTTTTATTCGTATACGTATATATAGGCGCCTATCAGTATATGTATGTATAATGTACTCTCAGGGGGGTCGCAATTTCGAGTGCACACAGTACACATATAGCGTGCAGAATGATTATACTTTGAAGAACTTTTCCGCGGATCTTAAACGTTATCTGCGCTTTTTGGCGAACCCTTTCGCGGCACGTCTTTACTCCACTATCAAACAACCCTTTTCGCGTCGTCTCCGAAACCCTGTTCCGTAGTCCCTTTCTATCGCCATACGATTACACCCTATTATAATAATATAATGTTTATGTATACATTATACAATATATTTTATTAAAATGTGGGAAACGTCATTTTTCTCGGTTCGTTTTTCCGCCGATACACACGAATCCGCTCGTATCGATTTCGACTCGACAAAGTCCGCATTTCGAGTACGATTATGTAATATACTCGTATTTATAACATTGTTACTATTAATCAACGTCCGGCCGGGCAGTATTTTACGAGTGAGAAAAATATTATATACACAAAAACAACGGTATACCGGTAATATTAAGAGTGTTAAAAGAAGAAACAATATTTTTTAAATAAATAACTATTGGCGAGGCAAAGCGTTCTGTACGCAAATTAATGGTCATGAGTTTATGACCGTACGATCTGGAGTGGGACGGAATACGACGAAAGAATATGGTCTCTGTAGTATGACGAGTAGGAATACGGAAAGGAATATTTGAGAGAAGATCAGGTACATATATAGATTGCCATTTAGAAGGGAGGTAATAGACCAGCGATCAGCTTCACGGCGACGGGTAGATAGAGTGGGGATATTAGGAGACTTGCAAATAAAAGAGTAGTCAGTCATGTTGAATTGTTGAGGGTGTTCAATTTTAAGAATAAACGAAATGTACGAGAGAAAATTATTCTGTAAACGTTCAATTTTTAATTGATTTGTAGCCAAATATGGATACCAAACTATTCCATCACACTCGAGTGTAGATCTGACCAAAGCGAAATAAAGATAGCAAAGAGACGAATCTGAAGAAAACATTTACTTCTATAGTGTATTACGTTTGACAAAGCCTTAATATAAATGCTTTACAAATAGTAACATTTTAATATGACGCTCAAAGCTTAATTACGGAGAATAAAAAAATCCCGAGATCTTCTTTAAAAAGAACCACATGCCGAATCGGAGTGCCATTTAAGTGGTATGGATGATGGACGGGAGCACGATTTGGAAAGAAGATGTTCAACTCGGACTGAAGGCTACGGCAGCTATTAACAGAGTCGATTTTCAAAAAATAATTTTCATGTCCTCAGCGAATAGAAGGAGTTTTGTCTCAGTATACCTAAGCCATTTGTGTATAGAGTTAACAAATATGATAAAAAGAAGAGGACTGAAATGTCCTACTTTAGGAACACCTGGAGGAATATCTGACAAGACAAATGTCAATTCGAGGAGTCTTTACAAATTGCTTTCTATCTGAGAGGTAGGATTTAAGCCATGAAAGAATAGAGGATTGCCTAAACCAAGTAGTTCGAGTTCTTTTAGTAGGAGACTATGGTTAACTGTATCAAATGTCTTTCTGAAGTCAGTAAAAACTACTATATATATATATATAGGTATGTAATGATATATAAGTAGATCTACGTGTGTTGGTCCATCTTTCATCATTCGTCGTATACGCCGGCGCCTAGAGAAGGGATTATCGTGCCACGGCCGAGCGCGATTAGCACATGTTTGGCCACCGCGTATTTCTTCAGATTGACTTTTAGAATGTTTTCCCGAGAGATTTTTCGCTTATATTATTTTATACTTTGTTGGTGATGATAATACGAATAATGAATTTTTATTCGTTGGTATATGTTCGTATTAAGAATTATTTAAAGGGTCCAAATAAATAAAATGTGCACATGCCACGGATGACTACATTTCTCGACAGAAAATTATTTTCGAGGTTGTTAAAAATGTGGTTCTTGTTTACCTTGTATAATGCATTTGGATAAAAGAAAGAAGCATTGTAAAACTTTATGAACACATTGAAAAACCTATGCGAGAAATGCGTGAGCAACCATACAGAGACATAAGGAGACACAGCCGCTATACTCAGTTTACACGAAGTTATACATATGTTACAGCCGGGATCGCATCGCCGAATTTTTTTTACTCGTACTCGTATTTATTCTACCGTTTTCGTCTTGTTTGCGCTATATATTTTCATTTAAAAAAAAAAATTTCCAATTTTTCCGAATGTTTTTTTTCAATAAGTATCCTCTTTTTCAATTTGCCTTCCCCTTAGATTCGTTCCGTTTCGTTAACCGTTTAAAAACGTGTCCACGTATTTTCGTCGTAACCGAACAAAAGTGCACTATAGATACTCTCGTACTATATATTTATTAGGACGTACAAGTACCTATACGTACTCGAGTGATTTTAATTTTATGAGTTCAACGTCAGTAGGTATACAGATATATAATAATATAACTGCGGGATATATCCGCGTGCGTGGTTTTCTGTGAACGAGTGAAAACAATTTTCAAAGGTATTCCGCATAAAGTATAATTTGAAAACGAATTATTTTTGAATAAACCTTTCGACGCTTTGTATATTGTACGCGTCTCGAAATATTTATGTTCGCAGTGGAATGTAAGTAATGAATGATATTTAGTATTTCCACTTAATGTGCAAAATGCGTATGTCTCTTGTTTCGTTGCCTTTTAAGGTAGAAAAATGACGTTTAAATATTATCAAAGTCGTGATAAATATTTGTACAAAAAACGATTACATTTACCTTTCATATGATATATTTTTGAATATTAGCGGTGTCCGCACGGTCTATAGAAATACACATATTATACTTATTTGTTTTGTTTACACAATATTATACTTACACATTTTGTTTAAATAATATTTTAACGATACGTTATTGATTTTATTGACGATTTTCTATAGGACGTCGCACCTGCGGTATAGCTGTCGCCGTCTCAGCCGGTATATTTAGGTACCTACATCGAGTAACATTAGCGAAATTATACCACGTAAAATGTTATTCACGGCGTTTCAGTTAAATTTACAGTTTTAACATCTGTTTTGAGATGTAGTAGAGTATATATACTTACTAGAACCGATTTCCTATCGATAGCATAGCAAAGCTATACCACAGATAACATGAAAACAGATTGTGCACTCAGCGGTAAACAAAAAACTGGCCAGCTCGTGCTGATAATGAGCTCGCCAAAAGCAGTGTGACTATGTCAACGGAACAAAATTATTTAATGTGTC
>JAIPRL010013161.1:0-10950 GCA_025469235.1 Pemphigus obesinymphae
ATTAATTTTTGTTGACTTACAAAAAAGATAGAAATATGAAACAAAAAATAAATTATAGCTATCATCTAGTGTTATATCTATACATATCAAAATTTGGTCTGATGGAGCACTAGATAATGTTGTAAGCTATTATTTTTAACAAAAATACACGATTGTTTAACGATAACTGATACAAACACAGAACTATTTTTAAACTACTTTTAAAATATATTTAAATATTTTTAATTTGTTTGATTTTATATTTTCTTAAAATGTAATGAAAATTGCCTACATCATACCCCTTAAAATATATAGACAGTTTGATATAGCACTGTAGCAGCAAAACGAATATCGTGCAAATTCTAAAAATAGTCATGCAAATTCATGCAAATGACGTGTTAAATAATGGCATTAAAAAAAAGTTTGAATTTCGAAATGGGCGCGGCTGGCGCAATACCTGAAATTCAAAAAAACGTGTTTTACCTCGTAAAAATGAACGAAAAAATTCTAAAAATAGTCATGCAAATTCATGCGAATCACGTGCTAAATATTGGAATAAAAAAAATTTCAAAAATGTCAATATTTTCATTTGGGCGCGGCTGACGCAACGTTGCACCAGCCGCGCCCATAGAAAATTTATTATGGCGGCAAAACGAATATCATGCAAATTCTAAAAATAGTCATGCAAATTACATGCTAAATATTGGCATAAAAAAAAGTTAAAATTTCATTATGGGCGCGGCTGGCGCAATGTACGTCTTCCCTCTTCCTAAAATAAGTGTTCACAATTGCTAATTCATACGCTGATGCGAAGTCAAGTATTTTTTCTCCAGCCTCAGTTTCAACTTCTGATTGTAAAATTTCATCAAACTGCTCATTTAGTGGCAATTCATGTGGTTCTAAAGAAAAATAATAATATTATAGGCATTTTTTATTATTTCATAATATATTTATTTACTTAAGGTTGAACTAGGTTCTTTTGATTTTCTGTTTGACCAAGTCAATTGCATATCATACACACCTAATTTAAAAACATAAAATGCATAAATAAATAACTAATTATCTTTTATGTTACATATAACATTAAATAACATACGTACCTATAACACTCCCCTTCCCTACTTACGTAAATCGATTTCTATTTGTACTTCTCTACTCGATAACTTGACATCACTGTCTGTATTTTTACAACCGGAGTCCGTTTATATGTACACCCCCACCCTCTGTCATATATGTGAAAAGCCTTAGTATTTACATAGTATAGTATATTATATTCATACCATTATATTGAAATTCCTACACCATTTAACAACATTTGAAACATTTAGGAATTGAATACTAAATATGGATTTAGGACATTTAGGACATGATTTACACAGTAGCACATAACATGCAACACGAATATTTAGGACAACATTTTAAGTGGTAGGTGTAAAGTTGGAAGCGATCTATACGTACATTTTTTGTTTGTTCCCGCATACACTCATAGACTTATAATATATAGACCGCGCATTAGCAAAATATATTGAAGCCAACATATATGCGAGAGAAACAGCCTCTGATGTTACTTTTTCAAAGGCAAGTGGGATGTGAGGAAAGTCAGAAAGAGGAGTTCTGGCAAGACATGGATGTAGTAATGCAAGGAGTACAAAGAAATGAGAATATTGTAATTAGTGGGGATATGAATAGACCTGTAGGCTGTGATTGAATAGATTATGATAGAGTGCATGGAGTGTATGAGTATGGTGAAAAAAATGAGGCTGGAGAAAAAATACTTGACTTTGCATCAGCGTATGAATTAGCATTTGTGAAGACTTATTTTAGGAAGAGAGAAGAGCATTATATAACTTATAAGAATGGAGGGAACAAATCACAAATTGATTATTTTATGTGGAAGAGAGGGGGTTTGAAACGGACTGTTAGGTGATCCCGGGGGAAAGTGTGACAGCACAACATAGGTTAATGGTTATGGATATTTGGTGTAGGAAAAAGAGAGTGTACAAAAAGAAAAATATAGTTAAGGAACCGAAGATTAGGTGGTGGAAACTACCGGGTGAAAATGAAAAAGTATTTATAAGAAAGCTAATTGGGATTGGGATGTGGAACATGGAAGGGAATATAAACAAAATGTGGGAAACGGTAGTAGGGGGTGTTCAGAAAGTTGATAAGGAAGTCGTGGGCGTGAGTAGAGGTAATATGCCACAGGATAAGCAAACATGGTGGTGTGCAGAAGAAGTACAGGAGATAATATCAAAGAAAAAAATACAGTTCAAGAAATGCCAGATAAACAGAGAGAGGGAGAATTGGGTATAGTATAAAAGTTTATCTAAAGCAGCAAAAAGTGCAGTGAGTAAAGCTAAATTAGAGAAATATGATGAGTTGTATGAGAGGTTAGGAACTAAAGAAGGTGAAAACGAAGTGTACAGGCTGGCTAAGGAAAGAGAAAAACAGTCCAGGGACTTTAGAAATGTTTGGTGTATAAAAGATGAGGATAGGAGTGTGTTAACAGAGGAAAAGGAAGTGATAAAGAGATGAAAAGACTATTTTGAGGGATTATTAAATGAGGAATTTCCGAGAGAGGCAATTGATCTGGTAGAGTGGAATTTGGGTATGGTAGATTTTATAAGGGAAGAGAAAGTGTGGAGTGCTGTGAGAAAAATGAAAAATAAGAAGGCGGTGGGATCGGATGGAGTATCAGTAGAAGTATGGGAAGTAATAGGAAGTTTAGGTATACAATGGCTGACAAAGTTCTTTAATAAGATACTAGTAGAAGGAAAAATTCCAGAAGCGTGGAGGAAGAGTTGTGTAGTACCAATATTCAAGGGTAAATGAGATGTATAGGATTGTGGAAATTATAGAGGGATAAAACTTATGATCCACAGTATGAAGATTTGGAAAAAGATATTAGATAAAAGGGTAAAGAGGTGAGACAACTGTTACTAGAAATCAGTTTGGGTTTTTGCCTGGGAGGTCAACAATGAAGCCAATATTTTGTGTGAGACAGATTGTAGAGAAGTACAGAGAAAGAAAAAAGAAATTGTGTATGCTATTTATTGATTTAGAGAAGGCTTATGATAGGGTTCCTAGGGAGATCTTAAAGTGGGCATTAATGAAGAAAGGATTACCAAAGGTGTATGTGAACATAATTGAAGATATGTATGAAGGGGCGAGTACAAGAGTGAGAATGTCCCAGGTTCGATACCATTGTGAAAACATTATTTGTTTTTATTAATTACACCAGAAATGCATTTACTTTGTCCTATAACTAACTTGACATAGTTTTTCATAACAAATGTATATTTTAAATGTATGTTTTCAATTTAAACTGTCCAAGTGATTATTGTGAATGAACGACCCTGCCCAGTTTTTAATTACATTTAAAAATAATTTAAAATGTCAACATTCTAATTATGTGTTATCAATCTTAATGCCCAATACTCTAATTATGTACCAGAGTGCCTGCTGATGAAAACACAATGTAACAAAAATCATCCGGTTTTAGAAAAATTATAAATTAATAACAATTTTTAATATTAAAAAAATACTCTATTCAGAACTCTAAATTTAACAACGTTGATTAAATTTTTAGACAGAATTTTTATAGATAAAAAAAAAATTAGATAACCAATACATTACGTAAGGAGACCAAAATTGAATATATACAAAATACTATTTTCAACATTATTTTACACTTTTAGCATCTGTGTCATCTTCTATATGTTGATAGAGTTTTGCGAATAAATTTCCATTTCTCATTTGGATAGATTTTAATCTACCTGCAAATTGAGGGCGTGTTGATGGATTAAGTTTACGATTTTCATGTTCCTTGACAATTTGCAAATACATAACATTATTTGGATCACCGTCAATATTATTATGCGGTAAAGTTTTAATTCCGGTTTGCTGAGTTAATGGAGGAGACATTGGCGAATCTGTAGTAGCCCGTATTACACTCGGCCTGTCAACTAAAGTTTTCTTGAATCGCATTAAAGTTTTCTCAATGATTTTCTCTTCATCAGGTTTACCACGGCATTCAAATAAACATTGCAATACTTTGCAGTGATTCTCAGTGTATAAGTTTGATTTCAAAAATGTTTCTAATTCTGCCCACATGGACTTATATTGGTCTTCTTTTTTAATCATTTTCCGTGGGTTTGACAAACTGGGTGTAATAAGATGTTCATTTTTTGTTTCAGCAGACAACAAAGCATAAATGCATTGTTTACAATTTGTTACTTCTTGATCATTCATGTTATCCTTAACCATTAATGACAACATTGGTTCTGTGTACTGTTTCAAATTACATATTATAGTAGACGATGTTGTAAGGGGCCAATATGCAGTTTGTTTTTTTAATTTGTCTTTTGCATCGTCAATACAAATTTTATCTTCTATTTGTTTTCTTTTTGCAGGTTGTAATAAATTTGATCTCATAAAAATACCAAAGTCTGCTACTCTGTACTGAGTTACTTTCCCTCCAGGCCCTTCACTAATTGATGGAGGATCTTCAAGTACTGTACGGCCAGATGATACTGTGTGTATGTATATTTCACCGTTATATGATTTTAAGACGTGTGACATGCTCTTACCACCTCCCTGTTTGATCATTTCAAGTAAAACTGATCGGCCATTTAGTAAAAATGTAATCAAACATGCACTAGGTCTGCTGTTTATATCAACTGGTGTGATTCTATGTAGTGTTGTACAACTGTGAATATCTGGCAAGTTATTGTTTGCCCTAGGTGTACACCATTTTAATTTAATTGTCTCATAGTCAGCTCCTTCTTTTTTTGCAACCACTGCTTTGGCATCGGCCACATTTGCATTTAGAATTGTTGTATGTGCAGTAGAAGCATGATAAATTTCCACATCGTAATTTGCTGAAGAGCTAGCATTTTGTTCTTCCTTCATTGGAATACCAGTAACTGTTGTACTAGCTAAATTGTAATGTTTCAGTAAAAGATTTGATATTTTAATACCAATTTTTGATGCAGGAATTGAATGTACTTCAAAATCCAATATTGGTGATATGTTAATAATCGGACGATCAGTTACTTCACATGTTATGGTATCTGGATACGTGTTAATAATTACCAAATGACACCGATGAATAGGTATACCATTAGGTTGAGTAATATATTTATTAATTTTGATAAGTTCATTATGAAACATGGACATGAGGTTATCAATTGATGGATTGTCTCTGGCTGATGTAATAATTACTGTTCTGCACCTAAAATTATATAAAATAATATTTAATCTAAACAGTAATAAAGTATGTATTTATTATTGTAGTAATTCAAATATTTAAAAAAAAAAATGTAAGTTAATATAGCTAATATACTTTAATAAATTGAAAAAAATAAACAAATTGTAGTTGTAGATGTTTGTAAGTATAGTATAGTAATACTCTTACGTACACTTTTATCTATTGATATTTTGAATGAACAGTAATTGTTAATTAATTAATAGATTATAAAAGTATGATGGAATATTAGTTGTATATTATATACATGTCCTTCAAGAATGCTCAAAATAGGTCTTTCGTTTTTATTTAAATTTGGCATTATAAAATTTATACACAAGACACCTATAAATAATTATTGTTAGAAAACATTTCATATTAGCACCAATAAACCTTTTCTGCAACATTATTGTATTCATTAAAATTTTAAATGTACATTTTATTGGTAAATTATTTCCATTGTGATTGTTATTTTTTAAGAGGACACAACACCTAGATTTATTGATCCCTTATATCCGATATCCGTATTTTCATAAATTAATAGTGTTATACTAATTAAATTTTAATTTTCAAAACATTTTCGTTCTGATTCTTTTGTGTTTTCACTAAATTATTATTATTTTTTTAATGTTAATAAATGATAGCTGATTGTAAAAAAAGATTATTTTTATTAATTTCAAGTCTTCATAAAAAACTGTACATTAATTTATTATTAATTCTATTTAGTGAAAATACAGTTTACCTCCTCGTATTTAATTATGCTCAGATGTATTATTTATCTAAACTTATTCAGAAAGCCATAATTATTGAAATTCATGAGTATGTATATTACAAAATATAATAAATTATTTGACTAGCATGTAAACACAATAAAAAATAGTACTGATATAGGACTATTTTTAAATTACTTTTAAAATATATGTATATATTTTCAATTTTAAGATTTTCATTTTTCAACAAATTTCATACAAATTGCTTATACGAAACTCCTTTAAAAAAAGGTGCTGTATTGTCTTAACTACTAAATACTATTTTTTGTTTGAGTATAAGTAATTAAAATAGTATGATTTACCTATAAATTGTTTAATTTCATGTAGCGATATGGATTATAAGTAGGTATCTATTTATTAATTAAAACAAAAAGTAGGTAGATAGTTATTGGCTGTTCAAGAATTAAACATGGTAGTAGATACCTAAATACATATTTATATATTTATAGAATTTATTTCGAGAGCATGTTAAGTGTTCGAAAGTCATATGTTATAATGTCGAGTCTAAAGTTGCCAATTATTAAAATTATAATTACGTATTTTACATATTAATTACGTATAGGTGAACTATAATATAAAAAAATTTTAAATTTCTTAATTTTTGTAAATGTGATACAATATATAAAACTTAGATAACTCAATTAAATTATTAAATAGTGAATCCCGTTATCATAAAATTTAAGTACCTAGGTATTCCACTGTAATTTCATTTATCGATTAATATTTCTAAAATAAGAGGATTGTCCTACATAAAATGAAATGTATTAGAGTATGGTTGGAAACTCTAGTCAAGTCTCTAGAGTTAATAATTAATATTTAATATATTTAAAATTAAAAAAATGTAATACCTACTGTTAGAAATCCTAAAATATAATATTTGAGCTATAAGACGGAATAAAATTATTAACAGCAATTGAAATAAATTTCTAACAAATAATCCTATTATTGTACCTATAGAGAAGTCCAACATTTTTGTTTTGGCCTATAAAGATGATATCCATTACAAAGTATTAGAAATTTATAAAAGGAAAAAAAGAATATTCAATTATTATCATATAATCCTACTGATATTTACAATAAACAAATGAATAAATTAATCAAAAATGCTATTGAAATAATTCTTGATGATCAAAATTTTTTCTTTTATTAAAAACCAACATGAATAAATTTGCTTCACAATTACATAAAGAAAATTATCCTATTCAATCTCTTTTACATTTTAAAACTGCTCCATTATATTATTTAGTTAAATGTAAATTAATTACAACTACAGATTACTCAATAAAGAACACACATATACTTACAAATTTTTTTTAGCCATAACATGTAATTATGAGAATTCTCCTCATTTAATACTACAGCCAGTGGTGTACGGAGTATACCCATAACGCTGAAATTCTAATATGCGTATAGGAAAGAAAATAAAACGAATATGCGAGTATACGATTGTATCACCTAATAAAATATTACTTTATTCAAATAAATAATCAGTAATAATTTTACTTTATTTTTTAAAAACATTTGTTTGTGATTATAATTTATAAACACTAAATTTATTTTAATTAGAAAACTGACGAGTATAGGAAAATAACTAAATAAATTTTAAAAAAGTATTAATAAGTATCCAGTTGTACCTAGATTTTTACGCTTAAAATCCATGACATCAGAAAAGTATAACAAGCGTTACGTTTTTTTCTAATACAGTTTGATATGTTTTGATATATAACAAAATTCAACCTTGAAAATCTAGTAAAGGCGAATTCACTATAGAACTTTTAGTGCAGTTCCGTTTAAACTGTTTAATATTTTCATCAGTTTTTTTTTTATCAATGTTCTAATTTTCTTGTCTAATAAATTAGCTCTGTGACGTTATACGCTAAAAACTCTAGTGGGAAACCCCCGATACATGTTAACTCTAAGAGACGTTAAATAATAAGAGAACACCACATTTTTTTTTAAAAATTCAGAAAAACTGAAATTTTTCAATACACAATAAAAGTAGGTACCTACCTAAATTTATAAATTATATTGCAAAATTGAAGTGTATACCCAAAATATTATTTACGATTACACCACTGACTACAACAGTAATATTAAATCATAATTATAATATTTATAATATTAAATTAAGAAGCACTAAATTTTGAGAACACGTATACCTATGGTAGATCATAATGTATACCAATTTTAAAATAAATCTGACAAGTTTTGTGCACTTGGCGGCAAATTAGGAAAATTCTGATTACATGTTATGGCAGTGATGCCATTTGGAGGAGGGCAGGATGGACAATTGCCCCCCCTTGTTGATGGGGGAGAGGGGTGTCTGGCCGAATATTTATTATTTCAGTATAAAAGTTTAGTAATTCCAAAAAAAATGGAAGTAAACTTTACAGTGTATTTAATTTACTATTACATTATATACCTACGTATTTAATAATAAATGGTAATATTGTATTAAGATAAAAAAAGTTTACAAGTGCAGCGACCGGGTTTTTTCTGTTATTTGAGCCGGTAAAAACTTTTGCCCCCTTTTCAAAAACTGAAATGACATTACACTGTGTTACGGTTGAAATATTAAACATTAGGTAAATGACAACATTTTGAGAACACTAACATGTGTGACAAACCAGAGTTTCTCAACCTATATGGGCCATAAAGAATTTTGAATGGGACCCCAACAAATTTTTTTGTTAGCAAAATCACAACTAGGGGTTCTAAAGTATGGTTTGAGTGTCTAAAAATCAATATTATTGTATAATTTCTTCTATTTTTAATTTTAGATGCACCAGTTGAGGAACATGACTCATAAAACACATACTAGAATACTTAGTATTCTTCGAGGTATTCTTATAAAATATTAAATTTGCAACAGGAAACTGTGAACTCAGATTGCCTTTTTATTTGGTAAGTATATGCCGGGCGAGTTCACAGTTATCTGAGGTGTATGACCGTATGGGTATGTTCAAGAGACTCTCTTCAAGTTTAACCTCTATTGGACCACCACAGGATATTTTATAGTAAATCAGCTAATTAGCTAATTAGTCAGCACCACATCTTGATACATGATTATCGAACACTTGACTTGGGTTTATGTTTTAATTATTTAAGTTAATTTTACATTTTAAACCTAATTGTTCAGTACTTGACATTACTTTTTTATATTCTTAAGTAGAAGCGGAGTCACGTATGGCCAATTCAAATTAAAACATTATTTATTAGCTGTATTTTTATTTCACAGTTATAATCTTGTGGTTAAATATTATATTAGATGCACTAATTCATAACACGTATAATTTCACAATTTATACTTTTTTTGGTTTTTATTACAATTCAAAATCTAAAAATGATAATTTTCTGAGCAAAACTGTTAAGAGGATTTATAAATAGGTACCTAACTTTGTAAAATAACGTATTAGATTTTTATAAATAAAAATAAAAATGAATTGTAATAGGTGTATTTGTTTAAAACTGACGATGGCACATTAATGAAAAGTAGATAGGTATTTAAACGGTTGTATGGTTTTACAATAGCTGGTAGTAGGCATAATATTATATTTCATAATATTCAACTGCAAATTACATAATCAGAAACAAATACCTACTTTAAACATTTTTTATAGGTAATTATACTATAGGTAATTAGGCTACATTATAATTTGAATTATTTTGATATTAAAAATGTTGAAAGTAACGTCATTATAATTAGGTAGTTACTTTGCTTTAGAGTTAAAATGTACCTAATGTAACACTATTACGTTGTATTTAGGTGACGAAAAAGTAATCTAGTTGCTTTTTATTTTGTAACTAGTAACCTAACTTATAGTTACTTTTTAAAAGTAACTTACCCAACACTGTATCTACTATCTGTTTATATAAGTTTGTTAGTATTAATTATTGTGTTTATTATAAATAAATAACTAAATTAAATAGTTTTGAAATCAAATTACTTGTTTTGAACTTCAATATTGTTCTTCCTGGAGGCATGATCCATTTGTGCTGTTGTGTATTCAGCCATCGCTTCAGCTGCAGTACGAAATCCATATACAATACTGTAGTCTCGGCTTGGGTTCGTTAAAAGTTTGGCAGGTGGACCTAACACAGATAAATGATGAAGCATATGATTAACATTTTGATGACTACCAGCCCAACTATTTATGTTGCGGGATTGCGTATCGCTGCTAACAACACGTATGAGTTTTCCTTCTGGAAACAGATCCCAAACGATACGACAGTATTCGAGTACGGCTTCAATGCTACATGTCCACATTGACTTGAATATTGGCCCAGGAGTTATAGCACCTGGTGGCCGTTTGGTAAAGTCCATCTTGATATGTGCATTACTAGCTAACCCAAAATATGGAGTGTGATCCACTACAAATATGGTCTTATGATTAGCTGGGAATAGTTGATCCGTCAGACTCATATTGATGCACTGAAAATATTAACTAATAGAAAATAATATACCTATACAACTTTCCTCTAAATTAGTTTAAAAATGAATAATACATTGCATTCAAAAGATATTATAGGCATTATAGCATCTTAAATAAGTAAATAAGTACGTTTGTTTGTAATAATATTGTTTTCTTAAACTGATAACTCGTTATCACGAATTCTGCCGGCCGTCGGGAATTCATGTACGTAATATACGTAATATTAATGATAATTTTTGATAAGAGAATTCAGTGGTTTCCAAAAATCTGTATAATATCATTGATTATAAATACAATCAATGATAATATGTATATAATAGGTTTGTTCCAACACGCGATCAAAATATGATCACAGAACTGGCAGACGCATGCGCAGTAGAGATTTACCGTTCCAAAACGTCAGAAACGCAAACTCAAACCGTCAGACGGTTGTTCCAACATGTCATTATACCAGTTTGAGGATTGGTTTTTGACGGTCGAAACGATCCGCGGATTCTTACGGGGACTGGTAGTCAGAGACACT
>JAIPRL010013162.1:0-10949 GCA_025469235.1 Pemphigus obesinymphae
TGGAAATATTAGAAGCCCATGCGGGGGAGGCGTATGTAAGAATGGGGCGCATGTAGGCTTTGAAGATGTAGAGCTTGGTTCTGACGGAGAGAGGGCTTTTCTTGTTGAGCATGGGAAAGAGAAGATGGCCTGCTGCTTTTGTTTTATTTACGGCGGACTTGGCGTGGGCAGAGAGTTGAATGAAGAGGCCGCAACACCTACGTAAAAATCGACCTAAAAGCCTGACAAACTGTGGGGACTTTGGAAAGTCGGATTTCAATTCTGAAAACTGTTTTGAATTCATCAATTTATCTATTAGGAATTGATCTGGACATTTTTTTTTTTTGGCAATGTTTTTTGTCATTACATTTTTGCATTTTTTAAACAATGATTATATTTTAGTCTTTAATAATGAACCAACGCCACTGCGGCGATATAAAATTCAACGCCATCTATTGAGTGTTCTATGGTTTTTATTTCACTATTACGCGCTCGCCGAGCGCGATGTTTACACTGTGATGCTGGTATACCTATACGTCTTCCCGTACCTACTATAGTACTATATTTACTTTTACCACAGAACCATCTATATTTTATTTGAAATGTTCTTTGGTGGTGGTTTCCATATACATATAATATATATATGGCAAAGTAATATCAATATTAACAAATTAATGTGTTTAGCCGTTGTTTGAGGTTTTAGTGTTCCGCGTTCGTTTTATGTTTATATATTTTAAGAATTAAGTGCAAAAATGAAAAAAGTCAAGGTGATGATGTTTTTTTCTCTAGTTCTAATTACTCTATTTACCAATTGTTCCTATTTAAAGACTTTCCTTAAACACTATCAACATTTTAAAATTAATAGTTTCCAGTTTCAATCAGCTAAACACCTAATCAAAATTCTAATTTAAATCAAAGTGATGGTATTCGTAATATTTTTTCTACTTCTAAAATTTTAAATAAAATTCCTAACGTTTTTCCAGAAACTCTTAAAATTATAACTATTCTTTTGACTTACACAGTTTCAATCCCATCCCATGAGCTTTTCTTTTCTTTGCTTATTCTTGTTAAAACACATTTACGATTGACAATAGGTGATCAACGGGCTTAGTGATTTAGTCGTAATAGCTGTGGAAAAATATACTGCTTCAAAAATAGACCTAAACCAAGCTATTGATATGTTTGGCAACATAAGGTCTAGGAGATATCCAGTTATCGCTTAAAATAATTTTATTTAAAATATTTATTGTTGTTTTTTAAATATAATTTAATGTTACTAGTCTATTTAATGTTTTGTTTTATTTTGTGTATATACATTTAAGCATAATACACCAACATGTATTTACCCTATTTAGGAAGCGACTTGTGGGAGATTAATTCCCTCAAACAAATCCTTGTCAAATAGGTACTATATTTAGTTTCTCACCTTGTTTTTAGTCAATATTATCCAGAAAAAATTGAGATATTTGTGACTATGACAATAAATATAAAATTATATAAGATAGTAATTGTATTGAGATAAAATATAAGCGGGAAGAAGTTTGCGAGCGCAGCGAGCGGCTTTTTCCAGTTTTTTGGGCCGGTCAAAAATGTTGCCCCCCCCTTTCAAAAACTGAAACGACGCCACTGATTTAAACCATTACGTATATTGACATACTCATATTAAACTCATGAAGGGTAAAGGTCCATGATTATATCCAGTGCCACAACTAGGGTTTTTGGGTCTCAAAGTGACAGCGATTGTATAAGGACAACATTTGTTTACATGATTTGTGAGGATTTGGCTATCTACATTATATAATTAATACCTATATAAATTGCTTTTTTTTTGACAATATTTTAGCTTTACACGAGCGATATGTATCTATATCTACTTGCAAATTCACAAAAAACTTGGATTATTGGCGGAGGTGATGAGAAGAGCAACAATGCATTTTTCAATAAAAATTCATCAGATAATAAAAATATAATTATTTATTTGTCTTAGTTTTTATTTAATATAATAATAATAAATCATATTAGGGAGAATTCTTAATCGTTTTTAAAAGATATAGGATTTTTTGATGAGTGTTACTCTATAGGTACCTATTTGTTGGTGTTGTACAAGTAATAGGTACCTATCTAAACATTATAATATTAATTTTTATCATTTATAATTCAGAATAGAGTATAATATCAATATGTTTGATATTTTATATTAAATGGGATTGGCGGTGATTGGAATATTAATAATAGTTGAAATTATAAATAGATACTTATTAAATTTAATCAATAGTAATATTATAGTGATGACATTTTATAAAATGAGGAAAATGTATATGTCAACAACTTGTAACGTTAAACATCTAGAAGGAGGTGGCAAGCCACATGAACTGTTTTAGTTGTAGGTATATTATATATAAATAAAATATATATTATTATGGTATGATATCTTACGAACTAAATAACATAAAGCCTTATATTTATTTATTTATTCATTCATATAAATTCATTACTTCAAGGATTGACTGAATAGAATCCATATTACAATATTAGTAGGTACACTAAAATAAGCGCTGGAGCCTATTTTACTATCTACTATATTATATTATGCATAATACTACACAGTAGGTACTAAACTCGTTGTTAATTTGAACTTAATATTAAAATTTAATATTAATTATACATTTTGTTTAATGATATAAATATTTCATGGTTTATTAAATAGGTATGGAATGTTTCATAGATTTAAATTGAACATTTTTAATACATGTTGAACGTTTTTTTAGTATTGTCCATATTAGCAAATTGGTTCGATTGTTTGTTAATATCGTATTATATTATATTTATGTAATTGAACATTACAATATAATATAAATGTCATGGTAACCAGTAACCACTAATCGATATAATAACTAAGGTACAACTACATATTCGTATATTATATTTTTGTACATTATTGCGAATTTTTCAATCATCTTCCAGACTCGTGAAATTGATGGAATGAGTTGAAATTTAGCATAAATTGTGGCAAATACATCATAAATGGGCCTGTTGTACCTTAAACCCCTATTTTCACATTTTTGGGTGTGGGCGTAGGGTCAAACTTGGGTTTTCTCGAAAAAAATTTCCGTTCCCTAGCGAAGGACAAAATAAAGTTGTATCCGAAATTTCATTACATTTGACTTAGTAGTTTTCTCTATTTCAATTGAAAGAAAAAATAAAATTTTTTTAAAATGCGTCAAATCTATTACTTTTGCATCCTTAAAACTTGAGTTGGGATGAACGCAGAATGTTCGTTCTTATGCCATTTTAAGGCTTTTGACATAAATATTAAGGATAAATAAAAATATAGGTACGCAATTTTATTTTTTTCATCCCTGCTACGAACGCTGTTTAACTCCATTTAGTTGTGCAGAGTATAATAAGTATTGTACGGCTGACCAGTAATTTTTTTTAGCTTGGCTAAAAAGTTGATTGACAATAATTGATTATAATATAGTACCTTTCATTTTATATTCTAGTGGGTATGTAAAATATCAACTTAAGTTGGTGCTGAAGATGATAACATATAGTTACATATTATACGCAGTTAAAAGTGTATTATTTTTTGTGATTTGGGTTTATTATAATAAACTAATATAGTATATAATTTAAATAGGTAATTTTCCCGTCATCGTTTTGTATTTTGTGTGAAATATTAATTAAATATTTAAATAGCTCTTGAGGTAGTTACTTAACTTGTAAGGTTATAATGAAAGCCTTTCAAAAACTAGTTTCAAAATTATGATAGGTAATAAAATCTCATATTTTTGAGATAACTGTATTTGTAAAATATATTTAATTAATTAATAATCATACAATTTTAACCTATTATAACGTACTCCTGTTTGTTGTGAATTTGTTAAAATGTAAGGTAATTTCTGTTTTTTAACTTCTATCTGTGGTTGTGGCGTTGTGTACACCACAGTGCTATCTATATCCTCGTGTACGTGGCTTTCATCTCCTTTATAAATGCCTTGAATGAAGAAATCATCATAATCTGGATGTACTTTGATTCTTGGCATTTTCTTATAAGACAGATCCTCGACATCATCTTCAATATGCGATGCGTGCATTACCCTTGGTTTATCTTTGGTGACTATATATACAGGCACTTTTTTCACGTGATGATGGTGTACATGTTTAATATGCTGTGGTACGTATATTTTGATTCTATAAAAATACAATTAAAATAATTAGGCATACGCATCTATACAGATAATAGTTGAATTTATAAAATTTAGGTATGTATACCTACATGCGCAAGCTGCACGTTAATATTGTAGAAAGATGAAGTAAAAAATAAAGTAGGTACACAGAACGAAATTATCTAGCGCCCTACTTAGCCGATTTTCGATACGTGTATTTTTACACATTTTATGAGTTGTTAAAAATTGATTTTTTTTTGTTTTGTTTTTAAATAACTATAAATTGATAAAAAACGAATATATCAAAAAAGAAAAGCTACGCACAACACTAGATAATGTCATTAGCTACAATTTGTTTTTTATTTTATATTTCTAATATGTTTGTAGTTAATAAAAATAAAAAATGCTATTGTAAGTTTTTCATTTAAAATGTGTAGGTATACGACGTTCTTTTAAGAAAACTATTGGAAAAATCAAAAAATGACCTCTTTAAAGTACCGAATAGAACCAATTTGCTCTTAAAAAAAAATCTATCTATTTACTCCAAATCTCTTGCTCGAGTTCTTTTACTCGGAAAAATGTATACAGGTATAAAAAAAAACACATTTCTCGATTTTTTCAGAAATTATTAATTATAGTTAATATTATTAGAATAGTTATATATAATCATTAACTGATTGTACTAGCTAGTAGGTATATGATTATTCGACCAAATTACTGGAAACTGGAACACTGAACTACGAACGCTGGAACACTGACTTACCAACAAATTATTTTTGAATTATGTACCTATATGCCGATTGTCTAATGTAAATCGTAAGATAATTTGACGTTATAATTATTATTTATTACCCTTGTCCCGGATATTATAAAAACTTTGAAAAATATACAGTTACGACCAGCCAGTTGTAATAAAACATTTAAAACATTACAAAGTGATATAAATATCTATAAATTTTTTTTTGAAATTTTGTTCAACACTATAATTTGTATACATATATGTATTTGTATTATACATAAAATATATAAACAAAATGATTTAAGAGGATTGATGCACACCTATTTTAGCGGTGTTAAAATATATTCGCGCTCTATAACTATCTCTCTTACTAATTGCAGAATCAAAATTTATACAAAATATGAAAGATGAGAATATTTACTATGCCATAGCATAGAGTATTTCTAGTTAATATTTTTTCATGTTTTTTCAATTACGGATTTTGAAAGCCTAAAATCCGTGATTGAAAATCGTGAAATTTTAAAACTAAAAAAAAAAAAACAAAGAAAAAATGTTAACTAAAAATATTCTACACTACTTATATGATATAGTAAATATTCTCATCTTTCATATTTTGTATACATTTTGAATTTGCGATTACAAAGAGAGAAGTTGTAGTTATAGAGTGTGAACGTGATTTTTAACAAATATCGTGAACACGACAATAAAAATGGTACTGAAAATTAATTAAATATTATTAAACTGTTGAATTTTCAATTTTTTTAAAACTTTATAATAATTTCTTATACAGAACCCCTTAAAAAGTGGGTGTATAGCATCCTCTTAAGGGGCCTTCATACCACCATTTTTTTTAGTCAAAAACTACTCATTCTAATTCTAATAATAGTCCGGCACAATGTGTAGGTATTCCGATAACAATTTTTAAAACGTATATATATTTTTCATTACTTACTCGAGGGAATAATCAAGCCACACTTTTCATTTTCATATTTTATAGGTACTATAATTTATTAAAATCATTTAAAATTTCCAAAATGTTTAAAATGTTGAATATAAATATCCAATTAAACAAAAACAAGTTTGTGTGCTTCAATTATTCCCTGGTAAATATTATGAAAAATTTGAATATTTTTTCGAAATTTAAATTTATGTACTTATTGCAACGTTTGATGAAATATTAAAATCACCTATTTGAGTCAAAAATATAAATTTTTTCGTTGTTATAAAATAGATAGCTAACATGTGCACGAGGATACGTGTAATGGCTCTTCGTATACTTTTGATACTGGTTACTAACACTAATGATCACGTACGCCTCACATAAACACAAAGAATTGTACAAAGAAAGTATAATAAATTGCCTAAATAATACTCCTTAAAATCGTGTGGTGTGGAGGCCCCTCAAGAAAACTTCTACATCCATATTTGATGTTTCCCTCTAACCATACTGACAATATAGGAATCTTACATTCAACATTCTTATTACAGTTTTGTAATTTCTAATATTAGAGTAAATTAATCTAATACTAAATTTATAGATGAGAACATTCTCATTTATGCTGTAGCATCGGTATAATTTTGTAAAGAGATAGAGGTATAAATTATATAATTATTTTTTAATCCAAATATTTGAAATAGATATATTTCTATTTAAAATTAAAATAATCTAAAGATGGAAAATTGCTTTAACAAAATGTCAAAAAGTGCAAAATAAATGTTTTATTTTTAAATTCTCTTATGTATGAATCGGATTTTATAATTAGAAAATATTGCACTAGATAACTCCTAAAAATACATATTTTAAATGCGTGCCTTAATAACATGGTTTGATTGAAATTAGCCCAAAAATACATTTATTTAAATCTTTAATCTCATATATTTAGTTAGATAGGTACCTACATATTATTATGCTAAAACCTGAATGGAAACATAGAATTTACATCTTTTGAAGTATGTTTGACGCGCAGAAAACCAGCGGTCTTCTTAACTCTTAAGTATTATAAATGACATTTTTCTTTTTAGTAATTACTTATACAAAAATTAAGCTTACCTTTTATTTTGACATACAATTAAATCAATCATATTACTCATAACCAGCATACTTATGAAAATCATACCCTAAAAAATATAATAATAATTTAAATTCTTGTTTTTAAATTAATAAATCATAAACACATAATAGTCTAGTCTTTAGGTACCAATATTAGAAATATTATTGCTATAACAACCTAGTCGATAAATGTATAATATTATAACTAATATATATACTATTCATTTGCTATTTACTTCAAATTATTGTAAAAAATGTTTTTGTATAGGTAAAAGTTTTCAGGAATATATAACATATTTCTATTCTAAATAATTATAGGTATTTAATAAAATATATATTATAAATATTATGTAATTTATCAGATTAGTATTTTCTTTCGATAAGTAGGTGCATAAAAATATGCAAAATTATAAAAATATTAAAAATAATGTGTCCTTCGTGATTTCTAAAATAATGACCCACACAGCACAAATATATCTAATGGATATACAATGGATATACTCTGTGGATATCCTAAATATCCAATGGATATTTTTGTATGTTCAATGGATATCTATTAGATATCCAAATGTCCGATTTTTAGTCATTTATGACCACAAGCAATATCTAATGGATATTTTTAAACAATATTCAATGGATAAAAATAAAACTGTACACAAATGAGACAAGATACAGTATAGAAACAAGGTTATAAAAATAATATATTAATAAAGTAAAAAAAAAAATGACAACGATGATGAGAAATTTGTGCTGTGTGGGGAGCGTATATTCATAAATGGGTTAAAATATAATAAAGAATATTCACTATATAGTATATACTTTAATACTTAGTTAATATTATCACCTAAGTTATAACTAGTTATACATTAGTATATAATATTATATTTTACATATATTATGTTATGTATCGTATAGTAAGTACCTATATTTATTTTATAAATAAACAATAGTGAACTTTTTCTTATATTATTGTTTGTATACTTAATTTTTTAGTTGTAATAGGTACGAACATATTTTTCAATTTATTTATCTTTTAAACAAATAAATGAAACGTTAATATAATTTTACTCTGTCGTTTAAATTAAAAATTAAAAATTTGAATCAATAGTTATATTATTAAGAGTCAAATTAAAATATAAACATAATATAAATATAAGTCAATTTTAAATCCTATATTCTTCAGAATTATACTAACAATGTTTATACACTAGTATAATATTGGTTCCAAACATTTGAAAATGTATTAAAAAAATATGCATACAATTATTAATCGTGGTTCGCTTAGGTAATTTTATTATTTATTTTAAATAATTAATTAATTTAAAGTAAATTTATTAATTAAAACTTAAAAGTATACCAAATTATAATTTTAATAATATATTTTACTGTAAATATTTATTGTAAGTATTTCTGTCAAAGATTGTCAGCCTTTTCATTAGGTATACCTATGCCTAAATATTAAACTTAAAGTATTCTTAATTTGCAAATAAATATCTTAATATAATCTAAAAATACAAAAAAACATTTACTGTATATTTTTTTAAATTACTGTTTAGAAATTTAAAAAAAAAATGTATTAATAGAAAAATATGTAATGTTAAAAAATTAAATAATGTACAAAAATATTCTAAAATTCTAAGTAAATATTATTTATCAAAGCAGTGGGGGTGCATGCGCCCCGCAACTCCTCATTCCTCGCAAACAGATTTTCTGTCGGTTAACTTTATCGATTTTTATCCCTAAATAATATATATATTACTTATACAATACCTATATAATGGTTATATAAATTGTTGGTTTTTAATATTTTTTGGACCCTCCCCCCACAGAAAAAAGTTGAAAATACGCTACTGAACATTGATGTCGAAACCAAACCCGAACTCTAACTCAAAATTTGATGACCTTTTTTTCTTTCTTTATATACTGATGAATAAGAATACCTGCCATAGTTATTTCTATATATTTTAAAAGTTTTAAAGATTTTTAAGATTTAAAATTTTTCAATTGAATTCGAATATTCAGTTAAGTTTGGAATATTTCCTTGCATTTGAACTTTCTGATCGAGTATGGTTCCATTCGACTATTTGCTAATTAAGCTCGAATTTCGAACCCGAACTGAACAACTCTCAAAGTTCGGTTTGATTTTCGAACTTCGATCTGTTTGACCCACCTCAAATTTATATATATATATATATTTAATATTCATATAAAAATGTTGTTAAAATATATTAAGTTATAGGTATCTACTAATATTTAAGTTATTATATATCATTACCTAAAATTTGATACAATTTATTATTAAACAACAAACTATTTTTTTTAAAAAACTTCAACGAAACTGTAATACTTAATTAACCGATTGAATTGTTGGTAAGTAAAATTACGCAGGGATTTAAGATTTTAGGCATAAGCATATATATAGGTGTACTAAACGAGTGAATAAGTAGGTAGGTATTAATTTAGTGCAACTGCACCCGGTATAGGTAGGTGTACCTATCTACTTACCTCGTGTTTGATGTGCATTTCTGTGGACAGTGGGACCGGCGAGACGGCGTACAACGAGAATACGAGATGGTAAATTAAGGACTGATGGAAAAACGGTGTGACCAGTGTCATTTATATGTATAAGCGAACGTACAAACCGTTTAATTAAGTAATTATAATTGTTTTTTTTTTTTTTTTCATATTGTAGATGAAAGTGCATTTATAAATACATATGTGCATAATAGTAAAGCGTCATTTCCCGGCTGTCTTGGGTGTGATTATTATACGATACGATTTTTAGTAAGAAAAGTACACATTTCTGCACGAATGCGCGTCGGAGATTATAATAATTGCGGTATAATGTCTGCACAAATAGAGATGCGTTTGAGATACGGCAGAAAGCTGCAACGGGACATATTTGACGTAATTGCTGTAATTGCGTACGGGTATAATAGTACCTATAGTTAACCTACACCGGTCATACATATTTTGGCGAACGTCGCTCGAAATATCACATACAGGTGAAATAATAATGTACGTGGTAATACTTTTCCATTATTATTGTTATGCCGTTATGGAAGTATGCGTTATTCCATTGTGAAAAATAACATACCTACCTAATATTATACCGAGTCAATGGCAGCGTGCAGCGTGTCATACGTACAGGTTAGGCGATAATGTAATAGGTGTAATTGTCAACGGACAAGCACACGGCGTTTTACTTTCATCGTACGCAAAACGGTCGTTTTTCCGGTCGTTATCGTTTCGCTTTTATCGTGCCCCGTAATATATAATAATAATAATAATAATAATAATTATATACGTTATGTATTATATATTACATTCTGGTCACGGGCTAAGGTCGTTTTTCTGCGGCCCGCTGTCAATTTCGAGTGGAGAAAAAAAAAAAAAAAAAAAAACAAGCGACGGTAAACGATTTTATACAGTAGCTGCGTGGTACTTAAACATATATATATATATAAGATATATATATATAAGATATATATATATAAGATATATATATAAGAGGTATAATATATTATATAGTATGTGGATCGAGTTCGCTGTATAACTAGAAATTAATACTTGGGCCATTTAAAAGTTTTTTTTTTCTTTTTTTATACGCAAGTATTATAGCTGGTACCTACATATATAGGTAATATAATATATAGTAAAGTCGAGCATATAGTACTATACAATATATAGTATATACCTATTTGTTTTTATTATAATTAGGTATAGTTTTATTTTCATTTTCATCGTTTCGTATACCTATATTATAATATCTGCCGCAATATCTGTGCAAAACAAAATCACGCAAACAGGGCCGAAACTAGGGGGGGGCAGGGGGGGTCTCTTGCCCCGGGCGGCAAAATTTTAGGGGCGGCAAAATTATGGACACACTAAACTTTTCTATTTATATACTGTTCATTCAAAATCGCGTGTGTGAAAATGGTAATCTAAAAACCGAAAAAATGCAACATATTATTTCGATTTTTGAATAAAAAAAGCCCATCAAAAATGTATA
>JAIPRL010013163.1:0-10948 GCA_025469235.1 Pemphigus obesinymphae
CTAACTCCCTACTCCTACCTGTCAATGTTCCTACATTCCACGTACCTACTCGCACTTTGAACCTATCCTGCGTACTCAAGTGCGAATCTAACCCAAAACACTTTGGTGCTTTCCCTACACCATTGACTTCACGGCCGTTGGGTAGACCCGCACATATAACTGATGGAACGGCTACCGCAGTCGCTGTCAGGCTGGTACTGGTCACTTGGTCCCTTAGGCTACCTCCACACACCCAAGTACCCAATTTTGTTTTGCCCGCGAACATCCGAGATAGGAAAACTAATTTGGGATAATATAAAACAAATAATATAAATATACTTATATGGTATTATTTACATTGATGATGATAATAATTTGAATATTGTGGAAGACAAACTATCAAATGATAAACTCTACAGAAACAAAGTGGTAATTAAAATAAAAATATATTTAGTAGAGAATTTTTAATTTTTACTTCTTTGAAAACAGAACATAATAATCATAATTAATAATTTTAATATATAATAATATAATATTATATATTTTAATAGGTATATATATAATAGGTAATATATTAACATTATAACTGCCATCTTAATAAACGAAATACTTATCAAATTTTTAATCTTTTATTCATATTATTTTATCATTATTATATTTTAATATTTGTTTTTGTATTTCATATTTTTGGTTTTATTCATATTGTATATTTTTGCTTTTTAAACACACAATGTTGTTGTGTTTCTTTTATGTAATTTAAATTTAAAAACCTGAGACCTGGTAGTCTAGATATTGTATCTGACAAAATATAGGTACCCAGGCACAATAACGAATAACAGTACCTATCAAATGTTTAAAACATTTTTTAGTGCTTTTTATTAGGTTAGGTGTATAATATTAAAATTTTAATATTATATGAATACTCACATAATTAATTGTACATACCTATATTTGAAATCCCAATAATTTTATTTTATTTATTTCCTACAATGAATATTGAAATTTATCATAATTTGCTACCTATATCAATTATTTTATTGTTGTATTTTAATGAAATATTTTATAGTATATTATTTGTGTTCATATATTATAAATAATTATTTTATAGGTTAAAGAATTGTCACGGCTTTGTGGTGCAAGCTTATCGGAAACAGTGAGACAAATAATGCAAAAATTGTTCAGTGACAATATTTTATCAGACTACTCATACATTGGTTTTAAAGGAAAAAATACATTTTCAACACTTCAATCATGTGCTATCATAATTGGTAATTACATTTATTGATTGAAATTAGTATATTTTTAATTTAACGAGTTATTTCTGGTTTTAGAGTCTATTAGACAAATAAACGATTTTAAAGATTCCACTGACAATCAAATCGAAAAACCTATAAAAAATTTGATGGGCCAAGCTAAACCTAGACTACAAAAGAAGTTTGCTCAGACAAATACCGAAGTTGTTATTACAGATAATATAGCAAATTATTCAAATTCCATTGAATGATGTGTTTTTAACCATTTCATTTCATAAAGTATTATTTTGTGACTTTTTTTTATACAGGATTATTAAATATAATATTATATAACAAGGTATTGATATTAATGGTAATTATTAAATATTAAATAAAGAAAGTATAATATTTAAAAAAAAATTGCATTTTTTTTTAAGTTTTTATTTTAAGGCAATATATATTATAAGTATATAGATACTACCTATATATATATATATTTTTTTTTTAAATAAGAAAAATACATTGTGAAAATATTTGTTTTTAGTGCCAATTGCAATTTTTAGTAAGTACAAGTACATTTTGTACAAAATATAATTAAAATATTTTGCTACTAATTATGTGCAATTATTTAGTAAAAAATGTTTTCATAATATTTTTCATGAAATATTTTGATAATATCTATATAAAATATTATAATAATATTTGTTTTAAAAAAATTCCATAATATTATCCTAAAAATATTTTAACAATATCTACATAAAATATTTTAATATATTTGTTTCGCTGCATTATGAATATATATATATTTTTTAGAATAATATTTCTACAACGTTTCTAAAATATTATTTTGCTGTGTGGGATATAGTGATTCTAGTTCAGAACAAACACAGAAGGTATTATTCACACTTCTACGTGACGAAATAATACGATAAAATTCGAAAAATATCTAGCTTTCTTTCTTCATAGAACTGTGTGTGAATAATATAAAATAACATAAATCTTAATAACAGGAATATAAAAGTTATTAATTTTTTTTTAATTGATTGCTATGAGGTGTGATCTTATAATATGCCAAATGACATTCAAATAGGTTTAAATTAAAATCCACTATTATATAATTTTTAATAATAAAATATACACGTTGACAAAAGTATTTTCACTTAATACATATATTTAAAAACATATAATAAAAATTTATAATTTTAGGATTTTGGTTGAATTTTATTTTATTATTACCAAAGAATTTCGAAGCATAGAGATTAGTGATATTACCTCCTCTGTGTGCAAAATCTAGTCACATAGATATTACATAGTAGTTGCACTGTGATATTTAAAGTTTATCATTAGTTCTATGTGACTTCTCTACGACACACCTTAGACGTTTAATGCCCGGTTTATTGAACTGAATTTAAGAAGTGCATGTGATATCACATTCGTAACTCTTCTGTGTCGTTAATCAAGACTTTAAAATGAAATATATGAAAATCTACTCTCACTCTTGCAAAAACTTAGATGTATGCTGCAGGATTTGAAAGCATAATACATGAACATTATACATTTCTCTCTAACGCCCTAATTTACCTATTTATTAGCCTAGATACCAATTAGAGTATAAATTGGAAATTTAAATAATTAGTACCGTATACGATTACAGGAACGGTATATTATACTATTACTGTTAAAATTGAAATAATTGAAAGTTTTATGGCGTCATCATATTTAGTATTCCAGTTATATAAACTTTATAGTACATTATAGTATATACAATGTATATTATACATTATAGTATATACTATATTATAGTTAAAACATAATATTATATTGCAATATATTTCTAATGTATTTGTTACTTTTCACATTTGTACAAATATTGGTTAAATATAAAAATAAATGACCTCTTGAATGAACCATCTATTACTACATAACTTAAGAAATATATGTATAGAAATAAAATAAAAACCAAATCCACAAAAATTAATTTTTATTGTAAGAATCTTATTGTATGCTTACAATAAAAAGTATATATTGTGGATTTATTTTTTATTTTAGTTATATAAATAATCCACAAGTACTCAATAAATATACAGAGTGTTCAAAAAGTATGGAATATTGCAGATTTCTCCCTCCCTACTATATTTTTTTGAATTCTGATGTTTTTATAGTTATTTAGATTACAATACGAAAACTTGAGAATTATTTAAAATATTTAACACCCCCCCCCCCTTACATTACGAAATAAAATCGTCAACTTTTGATTTTTAAATGGAAACCCCCAATTTGTTTTTAGTATTCATATGGATTAAAAAAAAAATGTTTGAAATTTTAATTTTGAATGTGCCGCTTTCCAAAAAACCGATTTGAAAATTAAAAAAAAATAGAAATAGGAGACGCTTTTTGTTGTGCTATTATACTTGCATGAGAATTAGTCATTGATAATAATCCGACCGACAAAATTAACTGTAAATATGTATTATTGAACAGATAAAAGTCCAAACACAATACACAGGTATACGAATCGTGTTTTTAGTCGTGTATAGGACGTAATCTAATATAATTATATTCCTATTATAATCTCATAATATTATATATTTAATAATCAGCAATGTACGTTATCATTAACCACATTTCGAATTTTTGTGTAATAAATTTATAATTAGAAAAATTAATTTAATTTTGTTTTGTTCTAGTTCTAGTTCTGAATAATTACAAAATTAATAATTTATTTTTTATAAATATATTGTATGTACCAATATTTTGGTACCTATATTATATGTATTTGAAATACGTATGTAAAAACAACCTCTATAGGTACTCTAACAGCAAAAACATGCAACTGCAAAATACTAGGTACAAATTCATTTTAATGCGTAAATTTGTATTTTTTGCTTAGATAATATTTTAAAATTAATAATTAATTACGTTTACTTAAAGTTCAAAGTTAATTTAAATAGTGAGTTATAACATTTTTATAATTACATTAAGACAGGAAGCCGTAACTGTTAATTTAAATAGGTAGGTACCTATAAAACATCTTAAATAATACAATTTACATTAGGTAGTTATAGAATAGAAAATAATGTTTTATTTAAGCGGATAAGTATGTGTTTCTTTAATTATTATAATTCTATTTTTTTTTTCAAATTAATATGTTTTTCTGTCCTAAATGTTTAAACACAAATTTAAATAGTTGCATGTGTTGCTGTTAGAATCATGACATCCACAAATATGCGTAGTAACTACTATGATCCATATCCGGGTATAATCTAAGAATGTTTGTCAACAATGCATCGTCATAATCACTAATGTTTTAAAAATAATGAATTCTAACTTCAAATTTACAAAATAAATAACAAATTTTTGTCAAATGTATAAATTACAATTAAAACATTTTTTCAAAATTCTTTTAAATCATCTATCATAAAAAATGTTCTAGGCAGACGATAAAATTATTATTTTACATTTTTTTTTTTCAACAACAATTTGGTTATTTTATAATATTAAGTAATTATAAATTAATTATCTGTCATAATCAGTTTTCTAGACAGACGTTAAAATATATTCATTTACATTTTTTTTTCATCAACCATTATTTGGTTAATTTAGAATATTATATAATTATAAATTAATTGTCTACCATAATACATTTTCTAAGCAGTCATTAAAATATATTCAGTTACATTTTTATTTTATTTTTATTCACCATTGGTTTATAATATTTTATTTTATTCTCTATTTTTCATTTTGACCATTTTTTCCATGATGCTATGGATTCCTGTATCATATGAAATTGAGATATTTATATGTTTCTTGCTCTTCTTATTAGTTTTTGTTTCTCAATTGCACATTCTATTATACTGCGATTCAATTCTTTAATATGACATAGAACATGTACTATTATATTCCTTCATTGTTTTATGATATTTATTATTGTTCTTGTTTCTGTAAATTTGGTTGATACATCATTATTCGTTATTCGTTCCGTTCAACTTACTATTGTGTTTGTCTTCAACACCAAATTTTTTAATGCTTCCCATGATAATTTTTCTGCTTCGTTCAATATTGAAAATGTCTCATAGTATATGTTAATAACATATAAATATAATATTTTTGAGATTTACCAATGTAATTTTTTTTTTTTTTTTTTTTAATACTATTTTTAACTGCAGTAATAATTTAATTTTGTTATTAGTAATAATAGTATTCCATGATTTTTTTTTTAACAATTTTCCTATTTTCTTTGGGATAACATAATTGTGTTTTGTTCTATTCATAGGAAAGCAGTATTTTGTTTATCCAAGCTCACATTTCATTTATTTATTTATTGTGATGAATTGAGGTTGGCATCTAGTATAACATTTGTCAAAAATGTACGAGGAGTCTAAAGTAATGTAGACGAGTTGTTTCGGATGTGTTTTAAATAGTTTAGAAAAGGTGAAATTTTTTTTTTAATACCTTAAATGGCTTACTAATGGCTTATTAAAATATTTTACTGCACATAATTTAGTTCTGATTATATTTTATCAGAACCGAACGTTTCGGCGTATAGGCAATTGAGTATATCCATTTTTAATTCCTTCATTATCCATTTTCTTCCAAAATATATAAAAATAACAATTAAAAAAAAATGTATTTTAATATTATTTTAGAAATTTAGTACCTATATTTATTATTTATCAATATTAATTTTTTACCAAAAATTTTACTAAATAAAACAAATGAAACATATGAACGGTTATTTAAAATGCTTCTTGATCTAAAACCTAGGTTAAAACCAGCTTCGATCGCTTGCGATTTCGAACAAGCTGCCATCAAAACTATAAAAACCCATTTTCCTGAAGCTCAAATACATGGCTGTTTATTTTATCTTGCAAAAAGTTTTAGATTAAAAATGGGCGAATTAGATTTAATATCAAATTATAAAAATTCGGCAGAATTTTCTGTAAATATTAAAATGATTTTAGCTTTGGCTTTTGTAAAAATCGAAAAAATTGAAATAGTGTGAATATGTTATCTGATGAACTACCAAAGGAAATATTACCCTTATTAGATTGGCTCGAAGAAAATTATATAGGCAGAGTATATAGAAACCGACGACGAGCACCACGTTTCCCACCTATGCTATGGAATGTTCACGAAAAAGTACTGAATAAAGAAGATAGAACAAATAACCATGCAGAAGCAGCTAATCGCCGTCTTAATATTCAAATCGCAGTTAATCATCCAACATTGTGGGTATTTATAAATAGTTTAAGGCGAATACAAAGTGAACGAAATACCTTCTTTAGTCAATTAGATACTGGAAAGAGTCCACCAAAAAAGAATAAAAATATGTAGACATTAATAAATTAATTTTTAAATTAGTAATTGACTATGATAATTGAAACATTATCAGTTTTATTTCAGTATTATTTTACCCATTTTTTTTCGTAAATAGGTATTGAAAAGTAGGTATTTGACATAAATTAAAATTTTAAATGCCATTATTATTATTTATTAATCAATAATTAAAATAAACTATTAGGAGAATTAAATAACTAGCACTAACTAAAACAGTAAAATATTGTAATAACGCAAAAATGTACTTCACGCCGAAATAGCGTCTACGCCGAAATTACTTCACACCAAAATGGTATACACCGAAACGGCCACGCCGAAATATCCTAGACCAATATTTTATAACATTTTTCCAGAGAAATATTTTTATTATTTTTTTACTACAATTTTACATATTAAGTACCTATTTTAAACACAATTGTATAGGTAAGTTATACTTACTAATTATTTTCAATGAAAAAAATTATTAAGTATTCAAGAATAATAATTGAGAACTATTAAATATGAAGTAGGTACTTATTGACATATAATGAATCAACATTTTGAAACATGGTTAGAATTTATTGGATCATTTAATTTTCAATACATAGGTACATATTTAAAAAAATCTATTTGAAATCTAATATTAAATGACATTTTAAAAATGTAATCATGTAATCATAAAGATAAATAATAAAATTTGCAGGTACCCAGTTTGAAATTTAATTTATAAATAAATGCAAATATAATGCGGTATAATAACAAAAAATGATATCACAATTCATCTCGGTCAAAATACTGATTTATTGAACAATATTTTATACTTACCATTGTTTATTAAATATTTTCGACAATAACTGTAAAAAATAACACATAATTCAATGTTCAAAAGTAAAATATACGCAAAATAATTTATTTATCATGATAATACTGTGATAATATCACAGCTGATAATTTTCAAATTATCTGTGATAATACAAAGCACACAAATTATACCACTATGATAATAATTTAGTTGATTATCTATATCTTAAATCGTGGTATACTAGTAAAATAACATAGACGCCAGTAAGTTGAACTGCATATCATATTATTAGCATGTACCTATGTTATTTTTTACCGTTTGTATTACTGATGATGACAGATATTAATTGTTGTAATTGGTGTCATAAATTAGATATTAACTATAACTACTAACTACATTGATAGAGTCTCCATTGAGTGAATATGTTTTGCGAAAAACCAATGAATATTTTGTATAATTAATATTGAAACATTATTATTTTTTTTTTTTAAACAAAATTAAAACACATGTACTTCTTTATCTAGTAAAGTTAATATATTAGTTTAAAATATTTATTTATAGCCTTAATTCCTAATTTTATTTCAATCTTTTTTCAGTAAAATAGTGATATTTTGAAAAATATTTGATATAAATTAAATTTTTAAACGCAATTATATATATTTTTTTAATTGCTACAAGAATATTAATAAAAAAATAGTGGTTGCCATTTGAAAATCTAAATTTGAGACTTGTAACTCATAAATTAATTGGGAAAAATTTTTGAAAAGTTAATTCAAATATGCAAATTATAGTGTCCAACAATATGCAATAATCGAAATTTAAAAATATTAATTAGGAGGCGAGAAAAATGCAATGTTCCATACTTTTTGAACACCCTTAATCACCATATGTCTATATATTACATAAAAAAAATAAACTATAATATATATTGTATTTGATATATTTCATAGTGAATACCTTAAATATAGCGGTCACTGTTTTTTTAATGTGAAAAAATCGAAAATTACCGTCATTAATCTTACATATGGTTTTCATTACATTTATGTCATATTTAAAAACTGATGAATTAAGCTAGTAAGGAGGTTCTGGGGAGGAGTTTATCCGATAACAACAAAAAAAAAAATATATATATATTGTTTGAAAAAATTAAACTAAAATTAAAATTTTTTAGTTGAGCTTTATAAAGTTTTTAAGACCTATAAAAAAATTAAATTTAAATAATACGACTGTTTTAATAATTTACAAAAATATTTGTATATAAATACATTACAAGTATTTATGTTTCTTCTTAAATTAATTGTTTTAATATTTATTAATAAATATAACGTATCGCGTGAGAGGTTTGATGTAGAGAACATTATTGCTGATAAAATTTCTTTGTAGATGATATAGTTAATATATAATTTTAGTTTTTCTATCCAGTAGATTTAATAAATGATAATAACACTACTTATCATAACAAACATTTTTTTAGAGTGAAGAAATCAATAAATAATTTTTATACTAATAATTATTAATTTTCAATTTTTTTTTAACAATTTATTTGATTTAACAAAACAAGATGATCCATTATTCATTTCGGTGTTTCGAATAAATATTGTAGTATTATTACTTCATAGATTTTAAATGAAAGTTAAATCATTGTATTCGAAAAACTATTCTTAGCATAGTTTAGTATAATATTATTTCATGATGTATAACATTTCTCGGTAATATTTGGTAGCATTCCTTTTCGCTTAAGAAGACTATTAAAATATATATATATTAAAAACTAACTTGTTTAGGGTATGCAGCGTATACCACGCCTATCCTTTGTGCCCGCCTGTGCAATGCCTATTACCTGTATGATTTCTTGAAGATTTTTTTATGAGGTTGTCTATCTTTATTCAACTATTTCCTTCGATATTCAATTATACCAATTTTAATCACATCCCAAGAAATAGAGCCTTATAATGTGTTGTTTTATGATTTTTCACTTAGACAGGAGGATATCGTTAGTATCTAGTAGATGATAGAAATTTGTGGGTTGTAAGAAGTGATAGAATTTTAGCCACCTAAAATATTTCACTGTCTTCTACAATAAGGCGTTATATTATTGCACCTCAATATATGTATTTTTGGCTTTTTTTGGTATTACCGTTATTAAGAACCAAATTATGCTGTAAATACGATGTCTCGATGTAATATAATATTTTAGTACCTATTTAAAATAATTTTAATGTTTTAAAATATTTTTATGTAAACATAAATATATATATATATATATATATATATATATATTTATAACATAATTAATATTATTATTTATTTTTATTTGTACAGCCAAAACTCCTAAACCGATCGAAACAAATAAAGATTACTTTCTATATTAGTTAATAATTTTTTTCATTAAGTTTATTTCTAATATTATACACAGTAGTGTTGTAAAAATCGAATGGTATTCCTAAATTTTACAACAAATAAAACATCTTAAGACATCTTAAGAATTAATATTGTGGTCCTATACTAATTCCACCTCATCAACTAGCTGGTAAATTGTTGATGAGCAGTTATATGCTCATGTATAAATTTGAAAATGTTGAAACAGTCCGTTTTATTTTGGTCTGCCTCGTGATTTATTAGAACAAACGATTGTTACTAAAGTCTTTTATTATGAACGTATATGAATACAATGTTTATATTAATATATCTATAGATGGTTTATTATACAATATTTACAAAATGAGGCGGGAGTTCGCCGGGGGAGATACACAGATTGACTCCTAGAGCCCCACGTCCGGGGGGGGGGGACGTTCCCTAACAACCCTACTTGGAAAAGCGGGTTGCCCAAGCCTATCACCCGGGTCGGGATATCTTCCGACAGGTGTCGGGAAATGCGTGATCTTCGGTGGGGATCACGAGATACTCATTAAATAAGTATGAATTAAATGTTAACGCAAATATGGATGTATACATATAAGAATAGTTACGTATTGGACAGTGTGCCATGCCGCTGTGTGTAGCGCCGATACCGTATAGCTCCGGTCCTCGTGTCGGGACAGCGTGATCCGAACGCCGTCGGCGTGGAGAATTGGTTCCGATCAGCTATTGGTCGACGGTGGTCCCCTCTGCGGTTCGGCGTGGCCTGATAAAGCCCGCGGTGTGTTCAACCCGAAGATCCCGGAAAACCGGGGTAGTACGGTCCGGTAGAATGTCCCGCTGATGGTGGTCGATCTTGTTCCTTAGTTCACTCTTGTCCCACGCTGGACGTATAGGTGTGCTGGGTACGGCGGTTGTAGAATCGTCCGACTCGGTAGTTGATTCCCAATGGCCGGAACAGCAGGTCACTAGGGTCCGGTAGACGGTTCGAGGGTGTCCGGGGGGATCACCTCTAACCGCCCACGACAACGGATCTGGGTGGCCTGGAAACTGGATCTGACGACCGGTTGATGAAGAGGTGCAAGACCCCCACTGTTGGCCGCAGCTGCTGACGGGTCCACTGGTTCTTGATCTCCGCCGTGTGGTATTGAACAAGGATTAGGAAAGGAGAATTGACATAACTTGTAAAAGTAGCGGTCAGAGAGGAAGATAGGTATAACTTGTAAAAGTAGTGACCTTTAGGAGGAAACTGACATAACTT
>JAIPRL010013164.1:0-10948 GCA_025469235.1 Pemphigus obesinymphae
TGACTTGTAAAATCCCTGGCGATTTAGTGAACTCAAAACAATCCTTAAATTGAACCTGAGATTCTTATAATTATGCTTATGGGCCCAAAAATTTTGGCCCACCCAGAAAATATTTTCTGGCTACGTGTCTGAGTTATTTAGCATATTTTAAACAATAATCTAAAAATATTATAAAAGAAATGAATAATATTTATCTACCTGGTATAATTAAATCAAAAAATACGTAAATGTGTATTAGTAACCGCGGAAAGATGGATAACAGACAGATAAACGGTTGGACACAACAGGGATAAAATTTATCTAAACTTATGTTTATAAATCTAAAATCTAATATTTATAATACGGTAACCATGAAAAGTTAATATAATGTCATTTTCTAATTTATACATTTATACATTTTTCGTTACACTTTTGGAAACTACTTAGAAAAACCAAAAAATTTCCACTTTAAAGTATTAACAAGAACGATTTTTCCATCAGTGACCCAAATACCTTTACTTTACTCATTCTACTCAAAAAAGTGAACATATAAATAAAATAACACATCATTGCCTATAACATAACCAATATCAATTACAATACATTCCTAGCTAAGCTCATAATCCAAAATAATAGTACAATACTCATAAATATATACAAATGTTTCTAATAATATTTCTTATTTTGTATCAACAAATAATATATGTATTTATAGTTAAATCAAATTATTTATTTACCCTACCTGACTTTACTACTTCGTAAGATATAGTGGGGTACATTTGAATGCTGTTAACATTTTTATTTTTATTTAACTTCTTTTAAAATATATTAAAAATATTTTTAGATTATTATCACGAAGTCATATTTTACAAATAACATATGATTATTTCAGAACCTACCTATAATTTGTTTATTAGGAAAAAAAATTTATGAAAACAAAATTTTTTTTTATTTAAAAGTGCTCCCAAGCGGGTCTACTTTTGAATGTATATATATATATATATATATATATAGGGCATAATCAAAAGAGTCTTAAAAATAAAAACATATTAATTTGGTATAGCAGAATTGGGGGGGTGGAAGACATTTGAATGAAAATAACAATTTTATTTTATTAGCTATTTAAATATTTTTTCTATTAAGTCAACAGTTCTTTTTTTTTTTTAATTGAATTCTTCATTAATATTTAAAAATATAAATATTTGTATTCTTTTACCTTATAGTTCAAATGTACCCCAAGATATAGGTTTTAATATAATACAATTAATATAAATCATTATAATTTGGTAACCTATATTGCTATCGGTACGTATAGTATCTTTTTAGAAATAATAGAATACTTAGAAGGTATTATATACAATAGATATACATATCTATATACAATTTCAAATACTCAAGAGTAGTTTTTTTATTAAGTAATCAACTTATGTAATAGAATGAAAAGATTTCCGAAACATTCAAAATTACTAAAATCAAATTAATGAATTTAAAGAACTGATAAACAAAATTAAAATATACCTTGCCTTAAAATGTAAATTTGTATAATGTTTGAAACCTTATTTACCAGGGCTTAAAATGATTTTGGCATTAATGGTGCCGGTTCTAGTTTCGGATTTTTGAAAGTTAAATTGTTTGTTCAGTTATTTAAAATTGCAAATAAAATTGGTTGAATAGTTATTTTTAATTACTAAAAAAGTGTGTAGCTTATTGTGTCGAATTAAAAAATTGACTTTATACTAAAAATCACGCAAAATTAGTCATAACTAGTTTTGATTAAGCCGTTCATTACCTACAAACGCAATTAACTTTTCGTTCTTCCAATTTTTATAATATGACTATTCTTATTTTAATTTTATAAGTTACAAATATTACTTTTTCATATACGAATTGCAATGTGTAGTATGAGTATAATTAATAATTACATTTTCATAGTATCTATAAAAATAAAAATATAGCTAATATTTATAAAACCCAATTTATAATAAAATCATGCAAAATAGGAATAATATTATAATCGCTCGTTGGATAGGATATTAGTGGTAGATGTATTGAATTTGAAAACAATGATATTATATTTCTTTCGATAAAATGATTTGAGTAAAACACTGTGTAGTCATTTCCTATAATTTTCTGTTGATTCAAATTGTTTGTTATTTTCACTTTATGCTTAAAATAACTAATGAGAATATCGAAAATTTACTTTTTTTAAGTACTAATTATAATAAGTTTCCCATCAGAAAGATTATCATTCAAAAAGTCCTATTCAATTATTTCTACCAAAAACGTCTATACATGCATACAAATAATATAAATCAAATTTTAAAAATTTATAAAAATAATTAAAAAGCGATTAACAAATTTCAGTCACGTAAATATATTATATTAGTGTTATATTAAATAATTGGTATACATTTTAAGTTTCTGGCATTCCATTTTTTAAATTTATAACAAATTTTATAATTTAACAAAATAAAGAATTATGTTTTAAATTGTTAAGTCATAAAACCCTTATAGACAGTACGACACATGTTGACGTGTAATGCAATAGAGCGGAGTGCCCATATCCATGTACACTTAGCTAGTACCATCACTTATTAATTATTATGTACAACTTGTAAACAACTTGTACGTGTATATTATACTTCAATGATTGAATTAAAATGTATACGAGTATTTATAGACTTATAGAATATTAACTGATAAAATGTAAAATAGGATAAAAAAAATTTTAAAAATACAGTTTTAAATCCCAGTATCATGTTTAAACTATATTCAGCCCAAATAAATAAAAATAAATAATGCAACAAATATACAATAAATATGCAAATATGATAAGTTCTCATTAATTGCTGGTCATATGATTTTATATCGGTAAGTGGACTGGTATAATATATGAATCTGAACACATTTTTTAAAATTAACTTTTAAATACCATGACAATATTATAAAACTATATTGACGTTAATATTTTAAAAAACTATATCATTAAATACTTGAATATATATAGATGCTACAGTTATTCCCACAGTTTTTGGTCTCAGATATGTTTGATGGGGTACACTAATAAACAAAATACGGTTGAAAATAACAAATTGTATTTGTTAAAAGTTAACAAATCTACCATTTTTGACATAAACAATATTTTACCATAATGATAATAATTTTATTATAATGATATAAATATTATTAGATCTATAATTATAGTTTTGTAAATTTAATAGTAAATTGTCAAATCAATAGTTATTATTATATCCACACAACAAAAAATGTATATCATTTTGTTATAGAATTTGTTTAAACAATAATTATTTCATCTTCTTCAAAGTTAACTTTAAATAAATATCAAAGCCGTTTTACTAAACCCTTTACTATGTATGACAATAGATTTAAAATATGGACAAAAAATAAATGATATACGTACGTCAAAAAAGATACGTCATATAGCACCATAGTTAATAAAGTCTAAAAAAAATTAATTAATTAATATGTTGAATTTTCTTTAGGAGTATAATAAAAATATATAATATTCTTCAAAATAATATAATAATACATAGATTTGTTTATAAAAAAAATATTACGAAATTAGTAATGTTGACTGATAAAAAGTAATTGTCCATTATTTGACCCGCTGCGTTTAATTTCTCACGTATTTATCTAAATTGTACAATCATAGAAATCCCTAATAATCCTCATTAAATATATAAGAAAATGATAGAAGAACATTTTAAAAAAATATAACTTTAAATTGACTACTTTACAATTTAATATCTCTTCAAAATATAAAATAATATTTTTTTAGTAAATAATCGTTGTTTTGGTTTTCAAATTGATTATACATACTTATAGTTCATTTTCCAAACATGTATTTAATAAATATTAGTTTAGAATAAAACTATATTTAATAATTTGGAAAAAAATGTCAATTAAAAATTAATTTAATCCTTGTGCGGGATATCCTAGATATAAATTTAAATTTGAATAATTGTTGTAAATGATCACACCTCTTTCTTGAAATTATCGTTATTGTGATAATATCACCGATTACCTGAAAGCAGATGGCTCACTCGCGATGGATAGCGACTTTTCGATGATTCGCAACGTTTTTGGCCATTGATATCTCCGTAGAAATTAATGTTTCGCATAATACTACGACATAATATGTACCACAAATTTTAACTTTTTTCCCGTGAAACAACCTAATCTGTGTGGTTTTTATAATAATTTATTATAACATAATGTCAGCACAATAATTGTATTAAAAAAACCGTACTTTAGGCAAAAAACAAAGTACATTTTTTACATTAACCACATATTTTTTTCATTTTATACACACAAAGCACATAATTTTTTACTCAAATAAAATGTAAATACATGGTCGGATATATAGTGTATACAAATGTAGTACTCCCTTATCCACTTTCATATACTTTTACTAAATTCGAAAAATAAAAATACGATGTGTACGTTTTTGGCATTATAAATCCTATACGTGGTCCTATATACCTATATATATTTTATGATGTTCGGTTTGGAAATAGCCACCATAAATGCTGCCAAATCCGTATTCCCGTCAGTCGATGTGTAAAGGAATATTCTATTTATTTTATATCAGTCCATTTGGAGTCATATATCTATAATGGTTTGAAAATATTATTTTCGCCGTGAAAGTGTCACATTAATATATTATTGTCACGAAAATTCAAAAATCACTATAATGCTACATTATTGCAAATAATAATATACAATAGCTGTGTCAATGCGGAGGCTGAGGGTTAAATGATGGATAAATAGTACATAAAATAAACTACTAGTCCAAACAATTTTTCATGTATGTTGACTTTAATAGGCTGTCACACACCCGGTTTTAAAGAGTTTTACGGAAATTTTTAAAAATGTTGAATAGATACCAACTGCATTTTAAAATTATTTATATTTACTAGTTACTAGGTACAACTTTTTATTGTTGCGTAATAATGATATTTATTGTTTAAACTGCATTTTAAAGTAAGGGTTGACATCTAAAAGTTATTTTGGTTCCAGTTCCTCGGTTCATATTTTATAAAAATGTAGGTATAGCTAAGTTATTTATTTATTATAAAATGTTTTTTAAGTATCTAAATACATATATAACAAAATATATTTGGATTAAAAATCCTTTAGAGGATGAAATCACATAATTAAAATGATTACCTAAATCATTGGGTTCCCATTCCGTTAATTCAATTTTTTATAATATAATAATAAATTTTGAGTCCATATTTGAATTACACTAAATTATTATTAGAGTTATAACATAAATGATGAAATTTGCAAATGGCAGAATTTTAGAAAATCAGGATTTCACAGTTTTATAAACGTCATTATTTCTGAAACGCTTTTTTACATTTTTAAAATTATTATACATTTTTTGATAATTAATATTTTGATAAACTACCTAGAAAATAATTTATTCAACTCTATTTTATTTATTTATAATATATAGTTATATAAATATTCTATATAATTCCAATAAATAATTAGTTTAAACATCATGTGCTTTATTGACTGTAGCAATACAATCCTAGAAACGCATGGGGATTTGAATTTTCAATCAAATTGTTTTTTTTTTTTTTAAATGACAATGAGATTACATTATTTTATATTAAATCTAACTATATACATTATATTTAACTGAAGGTAAGTAAATCTATCTTACTCATTGACAGTTAGAAAAATAAGACTTAGGTAGGTACATCAATATTTGTCTCGGTAAAATTAGGTATAATTATTCATATTATAAATATATATATATATATATATATATATACGTGTGTGTGTGTGTTTAATCAGTTGAAAGCATTATGTAATTTAATAACTGAAGTCGATTATTTAAATTATAATTAAATAATTTATTTGTAAAATCGAAATGTCAAATCGAGTATAGTTTAGGACCTATACTTTAGGTATGATACTAGATCCGTACAACTGGACACAGCTGCAGGAACTTAATAAATTAACTTAAAACATTTTTTGACTCAAAATAGAAACAAAATACAAACATTTTTGAATTCAGAATATGTTTATCCCACGTTTGTTTAATTAAATTAAATTATATTGAACATATACGGAATATCTTAAAATCAAACTGAGCGTTCACTTGATATATTTCCTATATTTATTGTTTAAACACTAACTATAAACCACCAAACTCAGGAAATTTCATGGGTTTTTTTTCTGTAAAATATCATATATATGATCTGATATAACTAATTAAAAAAACTTAAATTAAATCTGTATAAGTATAATTATAAAGATTTTATTTGAAATCTTAACTATAGCAATTAGCAATAGAGTTTAGAAGTAGATAGATAATTTAATCTGTATTATAATCTATCTATTATTTAGTTTTGAAGGACCTGCAGTGTCAAAAATTTACATATAATGTATGTATAATATATATTAAATATATTTTAATTTTAAATATGTGATGGGCCTCTCTGTAATCGTTGTGATCATCTGCATAATATCACTTTTGAAAGATCATCTAACTAAAAAGATAAAATTAAAAGTTATCGAAAATTATACATAATAGTATTCACTATATTTAAACATGTTATGTTATAAATATTTTATACTACAGTACTAAAGAACTAACTAAAAATTAGTTCGATTTTTCGTCTCATATGACTCACTTTGTAGAAAACATATTTACCTTCCCCCCCAATAACAATTCTTGTGAATGCCACTGACACTCTGAAAGTCTGCTTAGAATAATTTCATCCAAAATATCATTACTCATCAATTCATAATCAAACTATCCTACTCGACGAGCGAAATGCTTCCACCACTTGTACTGTCCGGATTAATTTAATTTAAATTAATTAATTTTTGTTTTTTTTTCTTAGTATCTTAATGTTTATGGATTATAAACAATATTTAAATATTAAATTATTATAAATATTAGCATAATAATATTTTAATATTAAGTATATAAATTAAATTGATATATTAACTGTTTCGTAATTAACCAACAGAGAAAGTAAATCATTTTTTTGTTTAATTGCTAGCTAAGATTTTCATCCGTAACTTTATATTATTTATCCACAGAATTAATCTATCTACCGTTTTATTTTTTAATGTCTTATATTATTTTTATTATCAAAAAAAGGTAGTGGTGTATTGGGGCGTATACGAGGGTATTACTTTTGAAAGTTCCAATGTTACAATTTACGTAAAAGTTTTTTTTTATACTTTTTCATTAATATTTGTATTATATTTATTATTTTCATATTGATATGTTTTTTTATAAAAATACATTTTAATAATAAAAACAATAATGATAATTTGATAGTTTAAAAAGTTTCAAAACTTTCGAAATTTTTAATCATACCTATATTATTATATTATATCTATTATTATCTAAGTTTGAAAAATGGAAAGAAAAATATTGATTTATAAAAATATTCTCAAGTACAATTAAATTTACATAAAAATTTTAAATAAGGTTCGATATCTAAAGATTGTCCAATTGAAATACTTTTGAATTTTTTCCATCTACACCATCATAAACATAACCAGTTGTTTCTACAGGTAACTAATTGCAACATTTTAATTAAAATGAATTTTTTATAAAGAAGTTAATCTAAAATAATAATTTTCATATACACAGATAACAAATAAATTGTATTCCTGAAGATGTGGGTTCATATCCTAAAACTAGACACAGAACTGAATAAAGAAAAGGACGTAAAAAAGGAAAAGGCATTTTAACTGAAACGCCTGATAAAATAGGACTTCACAAAAACTCATGGAACGCAATAAAAAAGAAAAACTAAAATGACTATTTTCACAAAGTTACCAATCAAAAGATCTCTATTTATACAAAGTATTAGTAGAGATGAAAGAAGGTATTGATGAAAATTTGAGATTTTCAAATTTACTTACAAGTGATAAAGGAACAACTAGTGGTTCCTTTTAGTGATTTTGTGTAATAAACCAAAAAAAAAAAAAAAAATGCTTTTTTGTTGGTTGTGTTATGAAAATATATAAATAAAGAAGCCGGGTGACAATTTTATTTATCCTAAAATCATTGATATGGACACTGTACTAATCACAAACATAGTAATGTTGTTACCTAAGCATAAAGTTACTGGAAAAACTAAAAGAAATCAAAATGACGTTCTAACATATCAAAATATTTGTTTTGAAAATTATAACATGGGTTCCTTTTAACTTTTTTAACTGTTATGAATGTTATGATAATTACCTACAATTAAATTTTTATAAATATATTCAGTTGTATACATAGGTATGTTAGTTTTATGAACAACAAAAGATTTATTTTAGTTATTTATGTTCAGTTTTTCTATAAATGTTTAAACAAATTTCAATATTTGTTAAGTTTGAAATATTAACTACTTATTAAAAGTTTGTTTATTTTAGACATTTATATATATATATATATTTTTTTTTTTTTTCAAAATATATACATAATAGTAAATTTATTGAAAACTATATGAGTTAACTGCGTCATCAAAGACTCAATTAAATGTGCTCCATAAACTTTCAAAATTGACCCCACTATGTAGTACATTTGAATAAAAAAGTAGTTCTATTTGGTTACTAATATCAATTAAATATGCAGTAGCTGAAGTTTTCAATACTCGAAAATCATTAGTCTAATATGTTTTGACAGTTTTTAACTTAGCGTATTTCAAATAAATTGTAATAAAAATAAAAATAAAATAATTTATTTAAATATACCTACTCAATTTAATGGCAAAATGTGAAACTATCAAGGAAAAAAAATTTGCAACCAAAAATAAAAGTATAAAATATTAAGAAAACATTTTTAAATTTTATCACGAAACTAGAAAAATATAAATTACCGGGAAAAAATATTCAAAAACAAAATTATTAAAAATAGTAAACCTTTAATGAATCATTACCCCCCAACTTATATATTCCAATAAAATGACCCCCTAATTTTAAATAATAAAATACAATATCCAACATGATATAAATACAATTGGTAATGAATATTGAAAATGGAGTATAATATTTGTGTATGTAGATAAATAACAATTTTATTTAGCTAGAAGTATTAAAAATTTTAAAATGATTTATTGAAAAACTTATGCTTGTTACTTGCAGAATAATGAAATTTACATAATTTAAAATATTATTAAAGAGAAACACAATTTAAATGTTGTACTCAGTTTATGGATATTCTAACTTTTATGAAAATAATATTAAAATTGGTCAGAAAAAATGTAATTTTTACGTATCTGATATATTGATATAGGTAACTATAAGGTAGCTATAAAGTAACTATAAGGTAATTATAATAACATAAATTCAATAAGAAACATAAATAAATATATTAATAGATGTGGATGATAATATTATAGAGGTATTATTTCATATAGGTATTTGTATACGTTCAAAAAAAATCTAAAAATTAAAATTCATGTTTTATTTAAAACATAATCATATAAGTATATTTTTTGTAAATTGTAACAATTATTTAAATCAAAATAATAAGTATTACAGGTATTATAAGCACTTAAACATGGCGAGTAATAATATTTACATGGAATACAAGACGGTTTCGAAATTATGACGTCACTCGTATATTTCAAATGCGCTAGACGGCTAAATAATTGTCGCAGGAATTTTTTTAATGATATTTTATTTTATTAATACTATAATAATAACTAAAGATGTATTTTTGAGCTGTATGGTCCAATAACTTTGTTTAGATATTGTTATTAGTATTTTTATTTATCTCTATCTAGATAAAATAATAATTTATCTGGGCTCGACACTGAATGATAGTATAGAGTTGATAATAGTATGACAACTCTGAACACCACATTTTATTGAAATCTAAAATGTACATCGATTTTATTTTATCTTTGTATTATCATATACCCAATTATATAATTATTTATTTTCTTATTATTCATAAGACAAATTTGAGTCTTCTCATGTCGAATTTTCTTAACACACCGTCACTAATTGTCATGATAAAACTTCAGGATGAAAAATAATGCGAATAAACGTTTAAATTATATATATGTATTCGTATCCCTATTAATTGTTGATTCCCGAGAATTAGTTCACGGTTTCTAAAGGGGTCGCGAACCCTCAAGCTGCGAATCACTACCTCTATAATGTATTTTAGGTTTAATAGATTTTCGGAAATAATTTCGACATTTGAAAATGTTCGCAGGCCAAAGGCCGTAACTTATAAAGCCTATTGGATACACATGGCACATGTATATATTGGTTTTATACTGATGTGTTTAACATTCCCCTCCATTGCTCTATAGTAAAATACTATTTTTGGCAGTAAACATTAAACGTATTCGAAAAGTGTAACACACTTGTTTTTATACGGTTTGAAAATCGAACCCGGATAGTAATAGGTACTTTCTGAATTTCATTTCAAGATTATTACTCTGATTTCTATTAACAGACGTAAAACAGGCACTTTTATGCGCATGGCAATATAACTGAACTTTTTTGTGATTTTTTTTTGGAAGGAAATGAGTTCAACATTTTAAATATCTCTAGTTGTATATATATATTAATGGAGGTTTAGATCCTTTGGATTGTCACTCAGTCATGAACTTGTTTCACTACATGTAATTCAATATTATTTTAATTTGTTTTTCGAACCTAGATTTGGTGAAAATCATTTTTTGGGTGTGATGAATTTTTTAGCTTCTGAACGTATTGAGGAAGCTTATGGTTTTACAATGATGTTTATTTATAAATTTATTTATTTTTTTTTTTTCTGTAAACACTTTTTCTACCAGAAGGAGTGCTCCAATCTTTACACTCATACCCGGTTTCCGATAGAAAATTGCATCTAGTTGGTACTTTTAAGAGGTCATTTTTCGATTTTCATAATAGTTTTTTAATGCGTAAGCAAAAACTACCAAAAAATTACGAAAAATACGATTTTGTAAAATCGAGAATTTTA
>JAIPRL010013165.1:0-10944 GCA_025469235.1 Pemphigus obesinymphae
CCCAATGAAGTTGTCTGCGATTATTCTAAGGCCATACTTGTAGCAGTGACAAGAGCTTTTTGTAATGGTAGTAGTCTTGGTTGTTACAATGAAAATTGTTTTTTGACTTTAAATGGTCATAAAGAACTATTGCCATGTTGTTATATACGTATAGACGTTGCACATGTTATAAAGATATTTTGCCGGATTAAATGCTTAACCGGGGTAAAAAATAAGATGCTCAAAGAATTTTAAGTAAGAACATTGCGGATTCTCTTATCATCCGAAAATATAATAGAATTTGGTGATCATTTAGAGTCATTGTTTACTGTAATATTGAGTGAGACAGATGGATGGATTGAAGGGAATAATAATTATAAAACTCCATCAGAAATAAAAAGATAAAATTTACTAAATATTATGAAAGGATTACCAGAAGTTAATGAGCTTGCAAAAATTTACCAAAGTACAGATGATAACAATATTATAGAGGACATCGATGTAGAAATACCAACTTCCAATCATTTATACAATTATTTAAATAGTATTCTCGATAAAAGTAAAGAAAACAGTTTAGTAAAAGGAATTAGGATATCAGCGTATTATCTTCCCGAGTTATCAAAACATGTGTTACGCATTTGCAAAGATTTCCCTTTATGGACAAATACTATGAAAACATTTTTCGAATCTCCATATAATAACGCAAGTTCTGCTATTGTAGAAAATGATTTTAAAGAACTTAAAACTCAAATTTTGAGATTTGATGTTCGTCCTATGAGTATGGATAGATTTGTTGTAACGCACTTGAAAAGTATATAATATAACGCAAAACTTCTTAAAAGTTCGTTAATTAAAAATACAAATGATTCATCAATCCCTAAAAAATCAGTTATAATATTGACGTAGATATAGGAAACCCAATATCAACGAACAACGATATTAATATGTCTCTACTTACTTTACCAACTTCGGATGATAATAGCATTGATATTTCGATTGCCTCAGAGTCATCACTTAATGCAACAGAAAATTGGCGCGGTCGCGGAAATGATATGATTACTCCTCAAATATAAAAAAAAAATAAGAAAAAGAGAACAACAAAGTATATGGAACCACAACCAGAAATTGAAAGAATACTTAGTATTCCTTCAACACGTTCAACTATAGAAAATTTATTGATTAATGGTAATTCTGCGACTCCAGTACGACTCGACAAAAAAAAAATATCTTGTACATAACACATGTCCATTTGATTCAATAGCATCAATAATAGTAATGGCATACACGGATATTATTGCATATAAAGAATATATGAACACAATAAGTGAAAATGGTTTGTTGATATTTTGTAAAGAGTTGGCTCTTCACAGAACTTCAAAAAAAACGTATATTGATCGACTTCGTCTATTAAAAGATATTTTCCCAGAAGTTACGGGAATAGCAAACGTGAAACTAATTAACACAAAATGTAATGCTTCTTATATTATCATGAAACTTCTAAAGAATGAGCCTTCAACCAAAGAATATATTTCATGTTCAAACAGTCAATGTGTTAATGCATCAAAAATTATCAATTGCCCAACGATTGTCACGCGATTTAAAGGTGAAAACTTCAATTCATTGCAAAATAGCATGATTTCATATGAAGATAAAAAAATGTATCCCTGCCCAGAAGAAAATTGTCATGGAGTTCATAATTCATTCAGGTCCGTACAAAATCATTTATTTATTGAAACAGATGTGTTTGTAGATGGTCGCCAGTTTGAATTGTAAGATTTTCCAATCAACCTAAAACTGAAGACGCATAGGTTAGTAGAATTTAATATTGATATTTAAATACATAAGTAGTTTAGAGTTTTACTCCGATTAAAAAGGGTTTGAAAATTAATTGGTTATATACATAAAAAACTAAAACATAATAGAAATAATTCGATTTATAGAAATAAAATTGTATACTAAACCAGAATTTAGTTTCATTCTTAAATTATTAAAAAGGAAAACCACTAACCGCAAAAAATAATTTCGATTTCCCGAATCTTGATAAATATAAATGTTGTAACACCATTTTTTAAACATTGGTGTTAAGATCAATTTAATTTAATTTTTCAAATACAATAATTAATGAATGCGTGATTTATTTTTCAGCTTTACATTCTATGGAGCTGTCGCATATAATTGTGGACATTATGTGTCGTATATACGACGAGGTAACAACAAATGGGAGCTCCATAACGACATTTTAAAAAGAATTATTAAGTTTACAAACCCTAAAGGAAAAAGAATAACACCTCATCTTATTGTTTATATTCAAGTTTAAATTTAAATGTATTAATAAAGACAATTGTATCATAAATAGTTTCCTATTTTATTTACCGAATAAATTAGGTACTCTAATTTAATAACTTTTATAATAAAATATTGTGCCTACTAAAGCATTATTATGTATGTATTCATTATAATATAATATATGATATTACAATAAATATTTTATAATATACAGAATTCAAGTATGAAATTTTAATATATACAATTCACATTCTGAGATTTTTATATTATAGAATGTTAATTTTCAATTTTTTTTATTATATTGTAAAAAAGACCTAAGTCGAAATATAGTTTTATGAAAAATTGTTATTAGCTGTTATGAAAAGTATAATAATAATTGTAGCTCAGGACAAAATATGTAAATACATAGATTTTTTACTTTACTAATTTGTATATACCTAAAACTAAATAATCATTTTAATTTTCAATGAATGATTAAATTATTTACCGATCCCGCGATCCCTCAAATATAAAAATTGCTTGGACCGCATAATCAAATATTCAGATTTCATTAAGTAATATTTCCGTTATTACAGTTAAAACTAGTAAAAACATATTAATATAATATTTAAAAGATTAAAAACCATATAATGTCCATAAACTGTGGGTAGAAAAATAAAAAATAAATTGCAAAATATCTGTGAAGGTTTGAAGACCCTAGGACAAAGTGGCCCCCTCACCCATAAATCAGTTTTAGTGGGAAACCGTGAGTATGCAAATTCGTGAAAAAGTTCTTAACTCAAAAAATATTATATAGGTAATAGAATTATAATAACGCATGATTAACCATGTATTAAATTTTAAAGTCTTAAATCACAAAATTAACAATTATAAGCCTTAAATATCTCTAAACCTCTAAATCTCTAAAATAATAATTATTGTTATGTATATCCTGAAATTGAATAAATCATATCATCGTAAAACAACATCGCTCAGAATTGGATATAATTTACGAAATATGTACATAATTTGTATTTTGTGTTAGGTATAAGTATAAGTACGTAATATCAATTTTGTAAAAATTCAAATTATCTACAATAATTTCAAATTAAATAAATGACTTCAAATAAAATAGGTACCTATGTTTATCAAGTATCTTAATTTTTTAAAAACCATTTTTGCGGGAAACCGCCAATTCTAAGAATTTCGGAGCAAATTCTAGCAAATTAATTGCAAAATATCTGTGAAGGTTTGAAGTCCCTAGGACGAAGTGGGGGGCTGTCGTAAAGTTGGCCCCCACCCTTAAAATCAATTTTGGCGGAAAACCGAGGGTATGTAAATTCTAAAAATTGCCGAGCAAATTCTAGCAAATTAATTGCAAAATAGCTGTGAAGGTATGAACTTTCTAGGAGAAGGTGGGGGGGGGGCAACTTCGCGGACGTATTATTTTGTGATATTGTTTATAAATGTATGGTTTATATAAGGTATATGTATGTTTATAATATGTTCGCGCCAGACGCGGTGTTTGTATTGACCCCCTGCCACCAGTCCTGCCGCACAAGGTAGTGCGCCCGACTTGGTGCCGCGGTCGACGAAACATTGTCAACAGTGGTCGAGTTGGACTACGTTATCGTCCGTTATCACGGGTGTGACCAGTTGTCGTTCGGACAGTTGGCCGATCGACTCTGGCACTCCGGCTCCACGGGAGCGCGGTGGTCGCAAAACGTGTCGCGTCGGTGTCGTCAGCCAGCGGCCATATTGACGGGCTCGTGTTTTTAGCTATCGTCAAAGAAACACGGTTTTAGTTTTTTGTTGCTGTGCTGTTCTTGATCCGAAAAGTACGATGCAAGATTTTTTCTCACGTTCGAGTTTATGGCAAGTTCCGTCATGGAGTCCAGCAGTTCAATCATTAGCGGGTGGTCAGCTGTCAACAGTTTAGTCACCGTCGGTCGGCAGTTCACCAGAACCGAGAAGATCGGACATCGTTCTAAAGCAGGTCAGCTCATCCTATATTCTCTATTTCTTGTCCATAGACGATACCGTAATATTATATATGTAATAGGTAGGTAAGATTAAGTTTAAGGATACTTGTGTACCTATCCTCTGGATACATATACTTTATTGATATTTTGGTAGAAAATATTATAATTTTGTTTATACTAAAATTGTCAGTCCTTTTATTTATTATTACTAATATATTTATCTACTCTTGTACCCCTCTAAAATGTTCACCGACCAGAGCACTAGTCCTCTTGCGTCGTTAGCCAGTTCAGGTAAGGCCGCAAGTGGGCAAAACATAATATTATATGTGTGTTTTTAATAATTAAAAAATAATTAAAAAGATTCACGTCAACAGTTTTTAATTGCGATCAATGACCTATTAGATTTGTGGGAAAAGTTCGTCATTGAAAATGACGCGGTATTGGAAGCAATGATTGATCTGGGTGAGGACCAAAGTTTCTTGAGTTCGGAGGAACTGGAAACGAACAGGATGTTGATTACAGCTAAGGCATTGGCTAATCGATTCACTTTGGCAACCATTCCTAGGGAACAGTTGGTTCCCCAGAGTAGTTCCCAACCAGATACGGTTGTTATTTCGGATATTGGTGCAAGGTCGGTTGAGGTCCAACTTGAAGGTGAGTCGTCTCACTCTTTACGTTTACCACAAATTCCACTACCTCGTTTCGAGGGAGATCTGGCAGATTGGCCAGACTTCCATGATCGTTTCACAGCGCTAGTGCATAGTAGGTCTACTATTTCGAACGTCGAAAAATTCTATTATTTGATGGGGTGTCTTAGTACGGACGCTTCGGAGGCCATAAAAGGCATTACGGTTTCTAATGATACGTATACGATCGCATGGCAGCGTTGGTTGAGCGCTATGACAAGCCTCGCAAGTTGGCATCTCGCTTGTTAGAGTCTATGTTTTCCGCTCCGGTCTTTCAAAACGAACTGGTTACTTCTTTAAATAAATTTTTGAGTACCTTCAATGAAAATATAGCGATTCTCGGTGCACTCGATATCCCAGATTTGGGTGACTTCATTTTGTTTTCATTGGCTTTTCGGTCACTTCCGACCTCGTCACGTCGTTTGTTTGAAACCACAAATCAGGAGGCTTATCCACATTCCCAATATTTGTTTAAGTTTATCTAGAATCGGGTTCAGATTCTAGAGCTGTCGGAAGGAGGTGCGGTTCCAGCAGCAGTGAAAAATTCTTCGTTTAAAACTTCTAAACATGGGAAGGAGTTTTCCCAGTGGCAGAAGCCGAAACCAACTACATCGTTACTAGTCACGAAGTCGACAGGTAATAGTAAATATCTGAGCTGTGGTCCCACTAGCTGAACACCTGTTCTGTTTTCAAGGGGCTTTCAGTGAGTGAGCGATTCGAAATCATCTCAAAAAATAGGCTGTGTATGGCCTGCTTTAGCAGTCAACACTGGTGGAATAAGTATTCGGAAATCTGTTCCATTTGTAAACAGCGTCATCACGTCCTACTTCACCAAGATCAGAAGTCTGGTAAAGACGACGCCGCTACACGGTCTTTAGCAGTACTGTTGGGTTCTCGATCCAACCCATCAGTGTTGCTTGGCACAGTTCTAGTGTTCGTTCAAGATGTAGAAGGGAAATGCCAGCAAGTTCGGGCTCTTCTTGACTCAGAGTCGCAGATCAGCGTCATTTCCAAAAAGGTTTCAGACCGGTTGGGTCTTAGGCGGTCATGGTGGACGGTCTAGGTGACAGGGATTTCTGGTCACCAGGTGCCAGAGGTTTCAGGAATGCTACAGTTCAATGTACAATCTCGACATGAGGTAGATTTGCTCATGTCAGTGAAGGCCTGGGTATTTCCCACCATCACGTCGGATATGTCGAATCAGCGATTGGTGACCGGCATAAGGGAAAGCTGTTCCCACCTGCAGTTGGCAGACCCCTACTTCGATACCCCTGGTCCGGTGGAACTGTTGTTAGGTGCGGACGTTTTTCCACAAGTGTAGATTGGCGAACTCTACCCTTCGTATATAGCACAATCTTCGGTTGGATACTGATGGGACCGGTTCAGCAATTGGCAAGCCCGGTGCAGGTCTATTGCATGTTGGCAACGATATCTCCATCAATCGAGTCACTTATGGAGGGGTTCTGGAAAATGGAAGAACCAGATGAAGCTCCACTCCAATTCACAGATGAGGGTCGCTGTGAAGCCAAGTTAGTGACGTTATTGGTTAGTTCGGATCAGGTGGTCGAATGGTTCGACAGATTTTCTTCATACGAGCGGATGCTCCGAGTTATAGCCTGGATGAAACGTTTTATTTTGAGGTGCAGAGATTTACCTGTAATGGATGGTCCTCTTTCATGGATAGAGCAAAAAGAAGCCCTAAATGTTGTTATTCGGTTTTCCCAACGCAGCCACTTCGCAGTACTACGCAGGAAACTCATGGTTCCCCAGTCTCGTCTAAACCGTTCACTAGGTTGTCGCTGTATATTGACTCGGTTGGAGTGATTCGAGTTGGAGGTAGGTTACGTAACTCTCAGTTGCCAGATCGACAGAAACATCCCATTTTACTGTCGAGTCATAATTTCTCTCAAAATTAATCGTTCGCCATTGGCACATTTATTCATGTCATTCTGGAACAAGTTTGCTGATGACCATTCTATCCCAACAGTTTTGGATTCCTTCGGTTCGAAGGCTTATAGGACACGTGATCCGTAATTGCTCTATCTGTGTCAAGTAAGCAGCAGTAAACGTCCAGTCAGTCATGGCAGACTTATCCCAATGTCGCGTAGCACAATATCGACCTTTTACAAGAGTAGGAATTGATTTTGCTGGACCCTTTCAAATGCGTGAGTCCAAGCTGCGTAAGGCGCGTGTATATAAGGCGTATATTTCAGTGTTTATATATATGGTGGTGAAAGCTGTTCACTTGGAGATAGTATCCGACCTTTCAATCCCCGCATTCTTAGCTGCGTTGGATCGCTTTGTTACCCGTCGCGGATTACACAATGAGATCTATTCCGATTGTGGGACAAACTTTGTCGGTGCGTCCAAGCAGCTACGGCAATTTATGCTAGATGCAAAGCGACAAGAACAAGTATCATCTCACCTCCTCTGCAGTTGGCCTTTTCACCCATTCCCCCCCCCCAGTGCGCCACACATCGGTGGCGTCTGGGAGACGGTGGTGAAATCCATGAAAATGCTGTTAGTCCGAATGGTAGGAAACCATAATTTGACAGAACTTAACACGGTAGCTTGTCGCATTGAGTCAGTTCTGAAGTCTAGACCACTTACCCCATTATCTTCGGAGCCCGGTGATCTAGAATGTTTGTCTCCGGGTCATTTTTTGATAGGTCAGTCGTTGTTAACTGTACCCGAACCTGATGTACTCCAAACAACCTGTTGACACGTTGGAAGCTCCTCCATCAGTGTCACCAGGCATTCTGGAAACGATGGTCGTCAGAATATCTCAACTGTTTACAAACTAAGTCCAAGTGGATGTCCTCCGATGTTCAGGTCAGAACCGGGAATCTCGTAGTTATAAAGGACAACTTAGCTCCGCCACTGTCATGGCGCCTAGGTCGGGTGGTAGAGTCATTACCAGGCGCGGACAACGTAGTTCGGGTGGTCAAGGCCATGACCAAACAGGGGGTGTTGGTGAGACCAGTTGTAACACTGGTCCGCCTCTCAGCTGAGGAATCTGCTTAGTTTTGTTAGGTATAGTTGGGGGGAGAGTGTCCTCGACCATTGTTGTCCTGTTTAGAGCCTAAATCGCCGGTATGGGCAGGTCATGAAGAGCCGTTTCATTCCAATGATTTGGCTGGCCTTGATAGGATAATGGTGTGTCGTGGGGGTGCTCGTAGTGGGTAGTTCACTCATTCTCTAGCCTCATCTATTCTTAATACCCCATTAAAATTAATTTAAGTTTTCTTTGGTACAGATTCCCTTCTTCCATCAGATCACAATCGCGGTTTTGTGCTCGGACTGCTCTGTTACGCACAGATGTATGGGCATCTGTGACTCGGTGGGTGTTAAGAGGTTGTATTTTTTTATATTGTATACATTTTATTATTTTTACATTTTTATTACGCTGCATCATTTTTATATTTTCTTTAATTAAGGATTCTAATTCATACTAAGATGTATATATTTTTTAATGATCTTGTATTTGTGTAATAAGTGTCAGGTTTGCACCTATGTAAATATGTTAAATTGTATATGTTCCTTTGTTTCCTTATTCCTTTTTACCGACGGACGTCAATCCAATCATCATCATCATCAAAGACTGGCAGCTTCTCTTCATCTTGATAGACCGGAGTCTCTCAAAGGAGGAGGATGTTCGCGCCAGCCGTAGTGTTTATATTGACCCCCTGCCACCAGTCCTGTCGCACAAGGTAGTGCGCTCGACTTGGAGCCGCGGTCGACGAAAAATTTTCAACAGTGGTCGAGTTGGACTACGTTATCGTCCGTTATCATGGGTATGACCAGTTGTCGTTCGGACAGTTGGCCGATCGACGCTGGCACCCCGGCTCCACGGGAGCGCGGTGGTCGCAAAACGTGTCGCGTCAGTGTCGTCAGCCAGCGGCCATATTGACGGGCTCGTGTTTTTAGCTATCGCAAAGAAACACGGTTTTAGTTTTTTGTTGCTGTGCTGTTCTTTCTCCGAAAAGTACGATGCAAGGTTTTTTCTCACGTTCGAGTTTATGCCAAGTTCCGTCATCGAGTCCAGCAGTTCAATCATTAGCGGGTGGTCAGCTGTCAACAGTTTAGTCACCGTCGGTCGGCAGTTCACCAGAACCGAGAAGATCGGACATCGTTCTAAAGCAGGTCAGCTCATCCTATATTCTCTATTTCTTGTCCATAGACGATACCGTAATATTATATATGTAATAGGTAGGTAAGATTAAGTTTAAGGATACTTGTGTACCTATCCTCTGGATACATATACTTTATTGATATTTTGGTAGAAAATATTATAATTTTGTTTATACTAAAATTGTCAGTCCTTTTATTTATTATTACCAATATATTTATCTACTCTTGTACCCCTCTCAAATGTTCACCGACCAGAGCACTAGTCCTCTTGCGTCGTTAGCCAGTTCAGGTAAGGCCGCAAGTGAGCAAAACATAATATAATATATATGTTTTTAATAATTAAAAAAAATCGTATAACTACTATTCTGTATATGATTGATGTATTCAGTAAATATTATATGTGTAATTTAATATTAATTGCACTGGAGATTACCTATATTGTGGGCCGTATAGATATGTAGTATATGATAACATAGATTCGTGTAGATTCATATAGATCTAGTCGAATTAAGATATTGTTTGTAAATATGCGATACTGCTTTGTAATATATATATATATACTTCTATTATCAATAACACACACATACACAGAAAAAAGAAAAAAAGAATTTTAATAAATCAATTAATACATTTTGATCCTCAACTATTGGTAATATTTTAACCTTTGCTAATAAACGAAGTAAAATTTAATCATTTTTATAATATTGTATTACAATAGAGTGATGTATAATATATTCCTTTCATATTTATAAACATTATAATAATTTATAATGTTTAATAGTTTATATTTATATTCATTATTTAAGAAATGGCAGAAAAACAGAGAGAGGGAGGATTGAGTAGAGTATAAAAGTTTATCTAAAGCAGCGAAAATTGCAGTGAGTAAAGCTAAATTAAAGAAATATGATGAGTTGTATGAGAGGTTAGGAACTAAAGAAGGGGAAAAAGAAGTGTACATGCTGGCTAAGGAAAGAGAAAAACAGTCCATGGACTTTAAAAATGTTTGGTGTATAAAATATGAGGATAGGAGGGTGTTAACAAAGGAAAAAGAAGTAATAAAGAGATGGAGACTATTTTGAGGGATTATTAAATGAAGAATTTCCAAGAGAGGCAATTGATCGGGTAGAGTGGAATTTGGGTATGGTAGATTTAATAAGGAAAGAGGAAGTGTGGAGTGCCGTGAGAAAAATGAAAAATAAGAAAGCGGTGGGACCAGATGGAGTACCAGTAGAAGTATGGAAAGTATTAGGAAGTTTAGGTATACAATGGCTGACAATGTTTTTTAATAAGATACTAGTAGAAGGAAAAATTCCAGAAGCTTGGAGGAAGAGTTTTGTAGTACCAATATTCAAGGGTAAAGGAGATGTACTGGGTTGTGGAAATTATAGAGGGATAAAACTTATGAGCCACAGTATGATGATATGGGAAAAGATAATAGATAAAAGAGTAAGAGGTGAGACAACTGTTACTAGAAATCAGTTTGGGTTTATGCCTGGGAGATCAACAATGGAGCCAATATTTTGTGTGAGACAGATTGTAGAGAATTACAGAGAAATCAAAAAGAAATTGTATATGGTATTCATTGATCTAGAGAAGGCTTATGATAGGGTTCCTAGGGAGATCTTAAAGTGGGTATTAATGAAGAAAGGACTACCAAAAGTGTATGTGAACATAATTGAAGATATGTATGAAGGGGCTAGTACAAGAATGAGAAGTCTGTGTGAAGAAACTGAGGATTTTAGGGTCAGAGTAGGGGTACATCAGGGTTCAGCTTTGAGTCCTTACTTATTTTCCCTGGTAATGGATGAGATAACAAAGGATATACAGTGGGAGGTACCATGGTGTATGTTGTTTGCAGATGATATAGTACTGATAGGAGAAAGTCCCGAGGAAGTGAATGG
>JAIPRL010013166.1:0-10942 GCA_025469235.1 Pemphigus obesinymphae
AGGGGGAGGGGAAGACCGAAAAAGAGATGGGGGGATGTAATGGCGAGTGATATGAGGAAGGTGGGAGTAAGTGAAGAAGATGCGGGAGATAGAGTTAAGTGGAAGTGTAGGACCAGAGTGGCCGACCTCAAATAGTTGGGAGAGAAGGCGAAGGAGAAGAAGAAGTTATAATTTATCACATAAATTTAAGTAAAAGAACAAAAAAAAAGCTCTGATTAAAGGAACTTTGACAAAAAAAAAAAAAAAAAAAAAAAAATTAGATAATAATCAATATGTACCTAGAATTTAATAAACGAAAATATTTTATTTTATACGCTATCTGTGTACTTATAAATAAAAAACAATTATGTAGAAAAATTGATGAATTTCATCGATTTCGTTGAGAAATGAATAGATATTCGTCAACTTGAACACTGATCAAATGGGGTAATGCGATTTTTCTGTTGGCCGAATCATATATTATATTGAGTAACTCATAAGTACTGTGCACTTGTAGGCGAAATACCGAGAATCAAGAAGGTAACCACGTTATTTGAAAAAGTGTGTCACAAATGCTGCACGGACGCACGGCAATGGATCTAACTAGTTAGACGCTCAGTACTTTTTTATTTTATATTATACCTATTGAATATTATTTGATGTTAATATAATCACATTATTTCCGAAATTATAATACGTATATACTAAATTACTTGAATAAAATTAATGAAAACGTTATTAGGAATTTAGATGTTTATCGTTGTTTGGTCCTACTTGGAGATTTCTGTCGTTGGAAATGTCTTACAGATGAGTTCAATTTGTCATTCGAGTTTTCGACCATATCAGTGGATCTACTATATATATCGGTCTGACGCTATCATATTATCTATTATAATCATTTTAAAACCGTGGATGGATATTATCGATAAGGTTAAACGGATATTGGTGTGAAAAACAACCACACTGAAATCCGTCCAAATATTGTTTGGTATAGATATAATAATCAAAAATCGACATTTTAAATATTACATTCACATTTAGCTGATTTGTAATATACATTTGTATAAGTACCTACTTTAATACAATCTACACACTACTCCGTGAGTTTTAAAGTCGACACACGCGCCTAAAATGTATTTATTTTTCTTTTAGTACCTACAAGTAACTCGAAATTTCATCCAATTCTATCGTAAATTCTATACTGATTGCACCATCTAACTGCCTTTACTCGTAGACATCTACGTGAACACGGAGTTCCCCTCTTCAAGCTCACCTCGTAGAATAGACGCATTAATAAAATATAACCTCGCTTAACTGGATTATGCGATGGGTATCATAAATTACACAGCATCACCCCACACTCTCTTGTGCACTTAAACGTAAATTTGGTCCGAAAATTCGAGCTAAACTTGGACGAGAATTAGTGTATTAGATTTCCTACGCACGACAAAGTAATGCATCGTACCTTTAATATTTTATTGACCGTTGAAAATGTCTATATAATTTGGGTCTTATAATATTATACCAATTCCAACTGCATTTTGTTTTAAATAGTTAAAAATAGGAGGCATATTAAAATAATATATTTTATACGACGATAGTGAGGTAAATAAAATATTGTCGAATCAACAAGACACATACGGCATGCAATTGATCTCTGACTTTATTGAGGATACCTTTACCTATGCCAATACTTTGAGACTAATTTCAACTGAATTTAAACGGTAAATGGACTATTTTATCCCGGTACTTTTTAATCCTACAGGCATTTTGGTCTTTTTAGAACTTTTGTGAAAAAACAAACTATTTCAGTAATATGTATAAGTATATATTTAGCCAAATATTGACATTTTTACTAGGAAATTTAAGATCTACAGCGGAACATTTTGATCCATCACTATCACTTTCTATACACTATCACAGTCACCTATTACTTCAAATAATTTTCAACCTAATAAAACTTGCATAAAGAACATTTAACAATTACACAAACTATAATATTGCATATCTCAATATCTACAGTTTAAAAAAAAATGTTTTGTTAATATATTTTCAATTGTATATAGATAGTACATAAAAATTACAAAATATAACAGTTAATTTAGCCAAAAATAGGGTGCTAGTTCGATATGCACTCTACCGATCGGTTTCTGGTTCGGTATGCGCTCTACGTCGTTTTTATTTTCATTATTTTCAGTATGCACTCTACATACGTAGAGTACTTTTATTTTTTTTATTTTATTATTGGTTGTCATTCACGTTCTTGATGTCTTCTAGCATAGCGAGAAAAAGGTCCGGACTGTCTTGACGGTAAAGTCGCCAGCAATAGTAATCAATATGTGACTGAAAATGATTTAAAGGAACACCTCTCATTTTCTTTAAATTTTCTAAAAAAATAGATAGGTATCTTCAAATAATAAAATGTGATTTGTGAACTATAAATCATTATATCTAGTTTTCAAACTATAATAATTCTTTATTATCTAATTTTATTTAATTAATATTCTGTATAAAGTACAGAATTAAAATAACTACTGTTTTTTTTTTTTTTTTTTTGTTAAAAGTGTAAGTGTTAATAACGTAATTACTATTTTATGTTTATATTTATATTATAATATTATATTTCACACCTTAATCTCTCTTATACCGGGTAAAACTGTTCACGGGGGGGGGGGGGGAAGCCGGGTAATTCAGCTATATGGTAATAATATATGTATAGGGACATATACTATTGTAAAATATATAAAAAAAAAAAAATGTATTAATTTAACACAACTTTCTACGAAAACGATAATAACTTGTTCGCAGTATCTTAACTGAATAATCTGATAAGTTCACTGTGATGCGTAAAAATAACTCGTTCAGTCAATAAGTTTACACTTAACTTGACTTTAACTTATTGACTAGTTGATGCCCATCCTTGACACAATATGATGGATGTTCAGACAAATATTCTGTATACGAGTTTTGAGGTCTAACGATAAAACGGAATTTCCAAATCATTGCACATTTTCGTACAGAATCATTATTATAGTACAACGACTGGAAATGTATTATTATTTGACGCGTCTATAGTATAATATTATAATTACGTCCATTAACGTGTATGCAATATGGGACACCGATAATACACACAAACATACACATATGACATAAAATATAGTTAATATAAGAAAAATGATATATTTGGGCGTGGCGATATCCCATCATACACGCTTAGTCGTAAATCATACGAGTCTATAAAATATTAGAAAGGTTTTCAGATATAAATCGTACATTATATTATAGTCTCCGGTGTTGTTTTCGATAAATATTATTATGATCAACACACACACACAAACACACAAGTCAGTGGTGAACACGTATTCATATCAATAATAATCAATAATATATTATAATATACACGTTTTTACGCATTACTATATTTTATTATAAACGCATTATCGCGCGTTGAATTCCGTCGTTTCGGATTTACATTATAATAGGTAACGAAACGTTTAAAAAAAAAACGAAAAAAAAATAACACTAGTCGAGCGCACGGCGCTATATATAATAGGTACGCGCGATACAGTCGGTTAGGTATAATAATAATAAAAATAATATCGTATATATACTTACCTGTATATGTATACGGCTTAATGTACGTTTATGGTCGGAAAATATTATTCGTGTGCGACAATAAACGCAATGAAAATATATTATAAACATACGATAAAACATTGTGTGCCGTACATTAACCGTGTGACGGCGGAAATGTCGACTGCGAACGGCGTTTAAATAATTCATAACTCGATGACGTTGAATTCAACACCTATTTCATATAACTTGTACCTACGCACCTATATATCGTGTGGAAGTGAATTTCGGTAAGTACACCTATAATAATAATAATATACATAACCCTATATATGTATATACATTTCACCGATCGGTCGGGCCATTCAAAGTAAAAACGAAAACTATAATATATTATACAAAATGTCTGCCGTGTACTATACAGAGTGACACACGTACGACACAACACGTCAAGTCGACGTGTTACTATTATTATTATTATTATTATTATTGTAATTATTATTGCAACGCTCCGCGACGAAGAGCGACCGAAAGTCGGCATTATGTTTATATTATTATCATTATGTTTATGTTATAATCATTATATTGTGTTCTGAGTATAAAACCGAAAAATATTTCTTACACTGACCCTATTGTCGGTTAAAATAATTAATTTCCGTCCGTCAAGTACGTTATATCCGTAATTGCAATACATACATATATATATATAATTATTAAACATTATGCAAAGTGTCCAATAGTTTCACCAAAACACTGTTTATTGGGCGCCACATTGTAATAATACATGACTAGACACTAGCTTACATAATATAAATTATAATATATCTTGGCGTGTCTATACACATTGTATAATATACGTATAATCACTGTATTGTCAATATTATGCATATTGCTTTCACGCACAATATAATCCCACAGATACTGTACAATATAATACGTACTGCCTATAAGGACATAATCCTAACATAATAATATATTTAGTAAGAAACACATTTCTATAATCCTCCACAATTTACTATATTATTTATATATTTTTATATATTTACTGTACTATTTTACACTATAGGAAGAAAACTCTACGGAAATTTAATGAAGCCAACTATTATTTTTAAACTTGTTAAGTGTATTTTTCGATATATTTTTTTACAATATTTATACTAGAATTATAATAGTGGGAATAAGCGAATAGGTAAGTATTGGAATGAATATATTCAATTTCGAGTGGAGCGAGATATCTATTGATTTTGTTATGACGTTTATTTTGAAAAAAAAATTTTTTTAATAACTTATTGGGTAAAAGAAGTCGAGTAGAAGTTTGGACTATAATAATAATAGTATATATATATATACTAATATTTGGAGTAAAGTGCTTTTTTGAAAAATAATGGACGGTACATTATAGAGGTTATTTTATGATTTTCCTGTTGTTTTCTTATGCGTAAATAATAAGTGTGTTTATTATTATCCTCCAAAATAAACACATGAGATATAAAAAGTTTTTTGATTTCATTACGTTGCCTTATTAATCCTTATCCATCTTTCTAGACTGTAATAATGTACACATGTAGTATGCAATATGCAGTTGTAAAATGTAGATATTACAAAATAAAAATATAGATAAATATGCATAAATTATAATAAATTCCTATATAGTAATGATATCATGAAAACACGTTTTGTTCTCTTTTCGTAGACGTTATAAAATAATATTTATAATATTATATTTTATACTGTTCGTCAGGAGAAAAGGTAAAATTGAGTCATATAATAGGTATACGAAGTTGCAAAGGTATAACGATTAAACAATAAACGTCGTTATGCATGCATAACTGATATATACACGATAAACATTGAACGGGGAACAAATAAATTCATATACGCGGTAAATGTAAAATAGTACAATAACAACAGTTTTCACAATAAATGAAAAAGTATTTAAAAAGATACCTATTATACAATTTATTGGAAACAACAATTTAGAAAACAACCACATCGGAGGTTTTTTTAAAATATAAATGATTTAAAACTTTTTTTTATGTCTTCAATAATAAATTACATATTTAGTGAATTGTAATACTCCGATAATATTGTTTCAGAAATATTAAATATTATCATAAATACATTTCAAAACCACTAAAATAAATTTTTGTTTGTTTAAAGTAAATATAATATTTTTTAAACAAATATCGAGAATATATAACAATTAAAAGGGTTTAGAAATATTTTTGTATGAATAAGGTATAAAGGATGGTTGGGCTTTGTGATTCAGAGCAATTTTTTTTTGTTTGATTTAATGTTAGTGAGATAATGGTGCAATAGTCTCCTCTTTCTACAATATCGAGTAATTTTTTTTTTTTTTTTTTTTTTGGAACTAGATTCATCACTGTACTAAATCCTTGCTTTTTTTACGAAATTCAATAGCCAATCACCATCCTTGAAGTAGGATACCATCTCATTAATTGAAAGTTCGACCAATTCTTCTTGAATCTGAACCTCTGCTGTTTCAATATTCACAAAAGGATTCATAACCCATTGAGAAACTTCCAGAGGCAATATATCTTCAAATCGTTCAAAAAAGTCCTTATTCAAAAATTCAAGGTGTTGACAGTAAACAAGCGTGTCATCAAAGATGATTTCACTGTTCTTGTGCAGATCCAACTGACTGGAAAACTGACCAAAATTGTGTATCCATAAAGTGAGTATTTTTAGGAAGTAGAGTTAAAGTGAGTTTTTATTAAACTCAGCTCATCACCTTGAAGTTGCAAAATTGGTTCCGTTGAATTTATTGGATAAATCGATCATGTAAGTTACATTGATCTTAAATTTCAGCATTCTGGTTCTTAGATCTACATATTTCTCTTCAAGGAATTTAAACATAGAGTCTATAAAAAATTCCAGAACCTATTAAGATAAGCGCCTTTGGTCAGCGAATCACGATGTTTAGAAGCAAGCATTGAATTCTCATTGTTTTCCATACACAGATGTTCAAATCGTCGATTGTTAAGAGTAGAGATGTAAGCTTAAAATTTTTTATTTTTATATATCAAAAAAAAAAATTTTATTTTATGAGGTTTTAAAAATTGGTCATACTGTTCATAATGTTCTATAATGATACTATATCACAGATATATATTATTATGACTTGTGTGTGTATAAATGTTTTATTTTATTTTTTTTTTTAAGACTTAATTGTATTATAAATTGAAACAAACAGACTGTAGTATTTTTTTTATCTATTTATAGGTATATCTGTCTATATATAGGTCAAACATATAAATATATCTACAGCCCAACTTTAAAAATTAAAAAAAATTTCATGAAAATTTACATCACTAGTTAAAAGCATTACTGCGAATTTCGTTCACAGCAGAGATGACATATTGTAAGGAGTGATTGCAACAAAATGAATCACGCTGTGAACAGCTAATATACCTGGTACCTCCCTGTTCAAAAAGGCGATGAATCCACGACGACGACCCACCATTGTAGGCACATCATCAGTAATGATGTTAAAATGTTAAAATGTTATTATGTTAAAACATAATGTTTCCAATAGAAATATTATTTTATTTTTAATAATATTTGCCAGTATTGAAAAAGGACAACTTTAGTATCTGCAATCAAGGTTCTTGCAAAAATCATCTCTTGTATGATTTTTTCTTCCTTCACAAACCGGACATACGCCCAACAGTAAATTCTTATTACTTGGCCAGGTTGATTCGTTAACTTGAAGTGATAATTTAGTGGATACCAAAAGCTCGCATAAGGAAACTTCAACGCCTTCAGCTATTTTGACGATTTGTCGTCACGGGATATTTTTTATTACATTAAATAAGGCTGAATGGTTTAAAACTATTTCCGAAATTCTTCGCTAATAATATTGGCTTTCCCCGATTTAGCAATTAATTTTGATATATTATAAAACTATCGTCGCATTTGGTTGATGAGGTTTCGAGTAAATCTGAGATTTACGGTGCCTTCAGAAACTTGTCCCTAGTATTTGTGAAAAATTACAAATCTTTATTTTGTTTGTCGGAGTAAACTTTTTTCAGATGCTCCTGCAAGCGAGACGGTTTTATTGCCTCATTAGATAACACATTATACAAAGTAACACAGGAAGTTGCGTATTCGACGACGATGGAATAAATTTTCAAATACACCCTACTGTATTGACGGCACTTCTTTTTTTTTTATAAAACATCGTTAAATAATAAATAATGAAAGAAAAATGATAGGCCCATGTACCTACCTAACCTATTGACTATTGAAACCAAAGAAAATAAATCAGATAACAGTATCGATGCGAACGGAAATCAACACAAGATGCACAGTTAAAATATATCATTATATTATGTTATATAGAACCTCAATCGAATATTAGACAAACCAATACGCACTTAAGTGCTTTAAAAGCTAATTTAAGTCTAAAAACAGAAACTATCTATTATCCATATTACAAAACTGAAGGTTTTTAAAGATCTACAATATATTATTTCAATATGGGTCTAAAAATAACTATTAAATTTGAAGCCAGATCTAAAAGAAACTCGTCTACATACATACGTTCTAACTATATACATTATAAGAGTTCACAAAAGAACAATGAGACCTAATATTATATGTTATAACTCAACACTTATTAAGATTAATCGTCAAACATAAAGCCTTAAAATAAATTATAAACCGATTCAAGTAACTTTATAGCTTAATAAAATATTAAAATCGCTCGCAGAATCAAACAAGCCGCATAAATAATTATCATCAGCTAAACAAAGTAATTTACAGTTTAAAAATATATGACTACACCATTTACTAGTGAATAAAACATAAGGAAAGACAAATTCCTATTCTATTGTTAAGAGTAGGTTAGACTTGGTTTCAAACACTTTAACCTATTTATATCTAACGTGAAGATAGAAAACAAATCAAGATAAGAGAGGTTCGCCATAAACTGATTCTTTAAGAACTTTTAGTAAAACTTCATGATTTACTAAGTAAATAGACCTATTAATTATGGAAAACAGTATAAAATTCATCTACCTGCGATTTGTTGTCAGAAAACATTTAAAAAACATATATATATATAACGACCTGTACAAAAACCATGTTGCTCCACAATAATTACCCTGTTGACTTAAATTGTATTTCTTTTATGACTAGCATTTTGAAAAGTTTGAAAATATGTGATTTCAAATGCGATATTAATGTATAATTAAATATAACAGAATGACTACCAGATTTAGGAATAGTACAACTATAGAACTTAACTTTAACAAAGATGGATAAACTCCTTCATCCAAAGACCTGCTAAAGAGGATGTTAATTGAAAATTAATTTTACACAAAACCCATCAAGAACTGTTTTGGCAATGTCTGGAAATACTAATAGAGATTTATTAAAAATATACTGCACATGTTTTATAAAATTAATTAATTTATATTAAAAACAATATGATATCCTTATTATGTACATTGTACATATTATTGTGTTTATAAGCTACAACAATCAATCATATATACTGTATCCTATTTATTTCAAAAATTATTAAAACTGACGATGCTGAAGTGAGATGTTACACATAATTTTAAAATTTTTATCGTCCATGGGGGAGTGGAAGTTAAAACTTGTTCGCGGGCCAGATGTGGCCCACCGGCCGTAGTTGGTAACCCCTAATCTATAGTGTACCTTCTTATCAGTATAATATATCACCAACTCTGCCAAGTCATTTGAAATTTTCGATAATACCATACTGGACTGTTAGAAGAAGTGACCTCATTTTTGGTTGAACCAAATGACATGATCTATTTTAAAGTCCAGGACAACTATGATAAAGTACAAAACCCCTTAAACATAATGACACAATGTTAGTTTGAAAGTGTAGAGAAATAAAACGCTCATTGTCTTATTTGAATAGTTTTAGGTAGGTAATTAATGTATTGTCATAATATTCAAAAAACGTAGAAACGCAAGAGACCGTCGAGGTAAATAGTTAAAAATCTAATGAATACCTAGATACCTAATATTCAACATTATTAAAATTTTTAAAAAGTTGGTTAAAATAATATATCATCGAGTATATGGGAAATATTATGTAATTTATTGACACCATCACTAGTTAATATGACGATCTCTATCCTGGACACGTCACCGCGTAATCGTATGCCTACATGAAAAATACGACTAAATCATAAATGGACTATTAATTTCGTTGTGTAAATAATTTGAATCGTCAACTGCAATAACGTCGATGAACGATGGTAGATTAGCTAAAGCCTATATTTATAATAAGTATGACTTGATTTATTCGGTGAGTACAGTGAATATCGTAAGCCGAAAAACGATATACATAAACGACAATTTATAGTGATAATATAATATTATATTGCAGGGGTGGCCAGCAATAAGAGACTCGTGAGCCACAAAATATAAAGAAAAATATGTTAGAGCCAATAGAAAAGAAAAGATTCTGAATTATTGTAAAATACGAAAATACATTGCACATAATTGCCCTTAATTTTTAATTTCATAGATTAGATATCACATGTAATATGTGTAAAAAAATTTTAAAAAGAGTAAAATGATTTTATTTTTTAGAAGTGTTTTTTCAAGTGTTCTGTTAAGTTGTTTGAAATCTGGCTAATAATTGCTAATTGTAGATCATATGAGTTCATCTAAATGTTCATTAGTTAGTTCAGATAGATATTTCTATTTAATGAACATAAGCGTTGAGTACTATACTTCACACATATAAGTAGTTAAAAATATTGAGATGTTTAGTGAAACACTCTTTTATTAGTAGGTAATTTTCTTCTGAAACATTCTTCCATAATTCAATGGCCAAAACGCCATTTAGTTTCAGTATTTTTAGCCCATCGTTCTTTTACTATTCTGGTAGCTCCAATTTTACAGCTACTGTATCCTTTGTAGTCGGTGATGAAACATCATACAACTACGATCAACAGCAAAATAATTTTTAAGGCATGAAAGTGAAGATTTAAGTGTTCTCAAATCATTGAATCTACCATTGATTTCTTCAGCAAGACCAGACATTTTATACAAATAATCTTATATTTCTAGCTGAAAGTCTGGAAGGCTTTCAGTAATTTTTTTAAATATTTGAAATGAGTTTTAGTCTCAAGATAATTCCGAAAGACTCTAAATTTTCTATTAAAGTTAAATACACTCTACGCTAATTCAAAATTAAGATTTTCTCTTCCTTTAACATTTTTAAAACCACGTCTTTAAAAATCGAAAAAGCCAAATCTAACAACCACTGGAGGATCATTAAGTAATCAACTCCACAAAAAAGTGATGCACTGGTGCATAAACAATGTTACCTGGTCATTACAAAAGTTAAGCATTGTCAGACTGGGCAGAGTTTTCATTT